>JANIIA010486761.1:0-15740 GCA_027478495.1 Erythroxylum alaternifolium | reverse complement strand
TGTTGAACAGTATAGTAATGTCAGAGATCTATTGAAGGCCATTGATGAGCAATTCGCTACATCTGACAAGGCCCTTGCCAACACTTTGATTATGCAGTTGTCATCCTTGAGGCTTACTAGAATAAAGGGCGTTCGTGATCACATCATGCGTATGAAGGACATAGTGGCTCAGCTAAAAGTGTTGGAGGTTACTATATCGGAATCTTTTCTAGTGCATTACATTATGTGCACTCTGCCTTAACAATATAGTCCTTTCAAGATTTCTTACAACACACATAAGGACAAGTGTTTGATTAATGAGTTGTTGACCATATGTGTACAAGAAGAGGAGAGGTTGTTGATGGAAGAGGATGAAAGGGTCAATTTGACCATTTAAGGAAAGAAGAGACAGGATGACGTTAAAAGCGAGGGAAAAGGGAAATTTTTCCCTCAGTCCGATATAAAGAAACCGTTTAAGTGTTTCTTTTGCAAAAAGAAGGGATACATGAATAAAGACCGCGCTAAATTCAAGATGTGGATGGAAAAGAAAGGTACTCAAATTTCATTTGTTTGTTATAAATCTACTATGGTTAATGTTAATCATAACATGTGGTGGATTGACTCTGGTTTTACAATCCATGTTTCAAATACCTTACAGGGTATGCAAAACCTACGGAAGCCGGTGAAAAGTGAACAATTCATCTATTCAGGAAGCAAGAAGAGTTCACATGTGGAAGCCATCGACACTTGCAGTTTGGTTTTGAACAGTGACTTTATTTTGTGTTTGGAAAAGACCTTTTATATATGTTTCAAATTTATCTAGAAATTTGATTTTTGTATCAAGACTTGTATCTTTTGGTTTTTCCTTTAACTTTTCAGATTCTGGTTTTAGTTTATGTAATGGATCTAAAGTTATTAGTTATGGTACATTGTCTGATGATCTTTATTCCATTCAGTTACACAATGAAGATGCCTATAATTCGATGCATGTCACAACTGGATTGAAACGAAGTGTTGTGAATAAAGAATCCTCTATATTATGGCACCGTAGATTATGACACATCTCCATTGAGAGAATTAAGAGGTTAGTAAGTGAAGGAGTACTTAGTACTTTAGATTTTTCTGACTTTGAGACTTGCATGGATTGCATTAAGGGTAAGCAAACTAACAAATCTAAAAGGGGTACCAAGAGGAGTACAAACCTGTTATAAATTATACATACAGATATTTGTGAAAGTGGACAAGCTCCTGGTCGTTTCGTGAGATCAGATAGAGGTGGAGAGTACTATAGTAGGTATACTGAAAGTGGACAAGCTCTTGGTCGTTTTGCGAAGTTACTTTAGGAACATGAGATTGTTGCCCAGTACACCATGCCTAGCTCTCCAGATCATAATGGCTTGGCAGAAAGAAGAAACCGAACATTAATGGACATGGTAAGAAGTATAAGGAGTAACACAAAACTTCCTCAATTCATGTGGATTGAAGCTCTAAAGACGGCTGTGTATATATTAAACTGAGTTCCAACCAAGGTTATCTCAAAGACACCTTTTGAGTTATTTAAGGGTCGAAAATTGAGTTTGAGACATATACGCGTTTGGAGATGCCCGTCTGAAATGAGAATTTACAACCTACAGGAGAAGAAGCTAAACCTAAGGACCATTAGTGGGTATTTCATTGGATATGCTGAAAAGTCTAAGGGGTATAGATTCTATTGTCCATCTCACAGCAATAGGATTGTGGAATCAAGAAATGCAAAATTTTTTAAGAATGACTTGATCAGTGGGAGTGGTCATTTTTCAGACATAGTTTCTGAAAAGGGCCATTGTGAAGCTCAACCCTCTGGTTCAGGTGATAGATTGATTGTCATCCACACCCCTCAAGTTCAAACGGGTGTTGGACAACCAGTTACTGGAGTTCCATAAGCTGTTAATACTAATCTAGTAGATTAAGTTATACATGAAGAACAACCAGAAATTGTTGAGCAACCAGTTGAACAATAGGTTCTTCGTGAGGATAATGATACAACATTAAGAAGATCTACTAGGGTTAGAAGGTCAGCAATACCTAGTGATTATATAGTGTATCTACAAGAGTCATATTACAACATTGGAGCCAAAAATGATCCTGAAATGTTTTCACAGGCCATGAGTTCTAAGGAATCGGACTTGTGGTTACAATGCTATGAAGGATGAGTTGGATTTTATGGCATCTAACCAAGTCTGGGATCTCGCCCAATGGTGTAAAAGCCATTAGATGCAGATGGGTATTTAAGATAAAGAAAGACTCAAGAGGCAACCTTGAGAGACATAAGGCAAGACTTGTTGCCAAAGGGTTCACTTACAGGGAAGGAATCGACTACACGGAGACATTTTCTCCTGTATTTAAGAAAGATTCTCTTTGTGTGATTATGACATTAATAGCTCATTTTGATCTTGAGTTACATCAAATGGATGTGAAAACGGTGTTCCCAATGGTAAACTAAAGGAAGAGGTTTACATGAAACAACCTGGAGGATTCTCCTCTAGTGATGGTGAGCATTTAGTCTGCAAGCTTAATAAATCCATATATGGATTAAAACAAGCCTCCTGACAATGGTATTTAAAATTCCATGAGATTATCACTTCATTCGATTTTGAAGAGAATATAATGGACCAATGTTTATACCAGAAGGTTAGTGGGAGTAAGACTTGTTTTCTTGTGTTATACGTGAATGACATCTTACTTGCGACTAATGATAAGGATTTGCGATATGAGGTGAAACAATTTCTCTCAAAGAATTTTGATATGAAAGATATGGGTAAGGCATCTTATGTCATTGGCATCAAGATCCATAGTGAAAGATCTCGAGGTATTTTGGGGTTGTCTCAAGAGACCTATATCAACAAAGTTTTAGAGAGATTTAGGATGAAAGATTGTGCACCAAGTGTAGCATCTATAGTGAAGGGTGATAGATTCAGTTTGAATTAATGCCGAAGAATGATTTTGAACAGGAACACATGAAGAACATTCCATATGCTTCAGCTATTGGAAGCCTTATCTATGCTCAGGCCTGCACCCAACTTGACATTGCATATGATGTTGGAATGTTAGGTCGATATCAGAGTAATCCAAGTATTGACCACAGGAAAGCTGCAAAGAAAGTTATAAGATATCTTCAGGGCAAAAAAGACTGTATATGTATAGGTGAATTGAGAACTTGGAAGTAGTTGGATACTCCGAGTCAGACTTTGCTGGCTGTATTGATTCAAGGAAATCAACATCTGGTTATATTTTCATGCTAACTGGTGGAGCTATATCTTGGAGAAATGTCAAGCAGACCCTGATTGCTACTTTCACTATGGAGGCTGAGTTAATATCATGTTTTGAGGCCACCTCGCATGGTGTATGGTTAAAAAGTTTCATATCTGAGCTTAGAGTTATTGATTTAATTTCAAAGCCATTAAGGTTGTATTGCGATAACTCCGTTGCGATCTTTATGGCTAAGAATAACAAGAGTAGAAGTCGAAGTAAACATATCGACATTAAGTATTTAGCTATAAGAGAATATGTTAAGGAAAGGAAAGTTGTCATAGAGCACATTAGCACTGATTTGATGATTGCGGATCCTTTAACTAAAGGCATGCCACCTAAGCAGTTTAAGGATCATGTAGTGCAAATAGGACTTGGTTCCATAATGTGATTTTTGTTGTACTTTTGTTGCTTCAATGAAACTCTTATTTAGTTTGATATTTTCTCATATATTTTGTGTACACATATTTTGATTGGTTTTGAGAAATGTCATTCAATTTGGACCTAGAATAAACATATGGTTTATTCATTAAGTTTAAGGGCTAGTAATGAGAAATTAGATATATGTAATACATGGAAGATAATACTCACTATAAGAGGACCTATCGGCAGGATTCATATATTTGATTTCTTGTTATGTTTGGTGATGGGTTAAATGGACCAAGTGGGAGAATGTAATATTTTAAAACTGTTCATATTATGGTCCATTTGCCCATGCTTCATATGCTTCCCTTACACACGCACACGTTAATGCCTATGTTTCATGTGCTTCCTCCTCTGTGATGGGCAGAGGTAATGAAGTGTTTTTTAAAAGCTTGTTTGGTCCCCTATCCTCATATAGCACAAGTAGTACACCATCGATCGTGCTAAAGGGGGAGGCTAGAAGATTCAAACACAGAGACGTTAAGGATCATCGGTGGAGCAATGGCTGGAGGTATTTATTCTCGGTTGGGCTTTCGTTGCTATATATATGTATATGTATGGTTATTGTGCATGTATCTTTTGCGTAATGTTGTTGTATGAGATGCATGCCACGTGTTATAGATTTACAAAATCAGGTCAAGATCCAGTCTCGTATGTAGCGGAATAATATCGAAACCTTTTCGTATTTTGATTTCCTCAAAACTAAGATCACTTCAATTCTATAAAATGATTAACATATGAATTATAACAAAGTATGAATATTAATTCATAGCTTATTCTAAAGTTTGATTCTTTTCTTGTCGTATCTCACGAACTATTTCTGAAATTGATCTATCTCAATCATCGTAGGCGCAAAAGTGTCTGGTTTCTAACAATATCCACAGAACATATTAAGCCTATTTATAGTAGGTTTTAGACATTATAGTAATTTAATTAAAATTAAATCCTAATTTCAATTAAACTTTAATTATAATTACAAATAATTCTAATTAAAAACCAGTTATGCCCAAATAAGATCCAATATCTTAAATTGATCCTTATTTATTAAATATTTCATATTTAATCATAAAGTTTATCAAACTTTACAAGTAAGTCCAACTTGATTAAAATATCTTTGCTCTCTTCAACCTATTTTTTATGTGAGATCCGTTAAGTTCCTAAATATGTTTGCAGTAGTTATAAATTATAATTATAATTTATAATTAGAATTAGATTAATTAAAACTCATTTTAATTTATCTTTAATTCTCCAAGTAAACAATTTATAATCATATACCAAGATTGATACTTAGCAACACATTATGACTACTCAAATATTTAGAAATGTTAAAGTAGTTTTGACTAACCTTTCTGTGCATGATTTTTCTGTATAATTCACTCCTTTCATCGTACAATATCCCAATTAGACATAGAGCATGAAATTAATGTTTACTCTATTTTTAGTTCAATCATATTAGTTCTTTGCCATTAGCTATCGATTTAATTAATGACATTTGTAAACTATTTACAAAACATCATTCCACTATGATCAAGGATTTTTTGAATTAATACTAATTGAGAACAATGAAATATTCTTTCTAATTACTTTAGGATGATGAATCATATCTTAATTACATAACTACCTCCATATAATTCATATTATATCTAATGACTACCAATTGAATGACCTATGATTAAATAGGTCATAAGTATTATCAAAACGTAGCAATTCTTATACAAGATAACTTTAGAAACCTCAAGTCAAAGGATCACTTATACAATAATCATAATGAGAATTCCATAAATATACAAGTAATGTTTCAAATGAATTTGTCATATCGGATCTGTTTAGTGAACTTGTTTTCTAACAAGTACCCACATGTCTGTTTAAGTTTCTCTATACTTTAACCTATGAAATTGACTACTTTCTTTATAAGGAGAAATATAATATGTTTTGGCCTTTTATGTTTTATTAATGTCTTGTCTGAATAGAACAATAACTAGGAACAATTTAGGAGTAATACATAAATTCAACATGAATCCTATAATTATAATCTCATTATAATTTCATTTGCAATATATAATTATCATATGAAATTTATCATATGCATCTAAACATGTACAAGATATAGAATACTTTTTAAATTATATTGTCACTAAATTACAACCAAATTGATTAGTTGTAGGCATAAACTAACTCATTATTCAAAATCAGTTGTCGAATTTGTGTAAAAAATTAATCCTTTGAATGTTAAATGCTCGCATTTCTCTAGGAAATTTAAGTTTATTTTCTGATGAAATATGGTATATTTTCTTTACAACTATGTTTTATCAATTAGATATTATTCAATAAATACAAATTTTATCAACAAAATTAAATGCAAAAAATTCTAAATTACTATTGAGATTGATAAACAAGTTATCTTTAAATTGATGAAATTTTATAAAAAAACTAGAACAAAAAACATGTTTTGCATAACTAAATCTATTGCAATTATGTTTGTATTCATTTTATTCCCTTTGATCTTTTTGATGAATATTGCTATGGAAGTATTGGTTCTATAATACCGCGTAAAAAGCTAAAACATGTATACAATCACTATAACAAAGTAGACATTTGGCTATAAAAAAAATTATCTAAATGTGTAAAAAACGTCACATAGTTTTTAACTATGCTTCTATTTTGTCACCCAAAACATCTCTAAATCTCCATAGCTAAAAACTACAGGCAACGTTTTCATAAATCATTGCCAATAGTTTTTGGCTACGCTTATTTTTCATAGCTAAATACTATTAGCTATGTTTTTAAAATCGTAGCCAAAAGTTTATAAACATAGCCAAAACTTTTTTAGCTACATTTTCATAAACGGAGTTAAATGTTTTTAGCTACATTTATAAAAACTCTAGATAGTTCACAAAAGATTACAAGATAATATAACATGATACTTAGTAGATAAGGTAAAGAAATTTCCTATGATTGGATTCCCTCGAAGGCTCCTTGCACGTTCAAAGGCATCAATTGAAACAGACAAAGATGTTCTTCCAAGAATTGGTTTATTGACAACATCGTCCAACAACTTCTTGAAAAAGTTGATATCAGAAAAAGTATTTCATTCATTCATACTCTGCAGTTGTAGTTCATCACCGTCTTTAAACAAAATCGGTTTGGTAACTAAATAATAGAATTTCTACCAAAAAACTAACTTCGACACAAGGTAATATTAAATATATCAGTATAATATTTGTTCACCGCCTAAGTCAGAGCTTGGTGAATATCACTCAAGTCCAACTTGTAAAGAAAATGCTAAAATAGAGGTGATGTTAGAGATTTAGTAAACATATCTGCAACCTAAAACTTCAAAGGAAGATGGCGTGGAAAAATCAACCCCTGTTTGTTTTTTTCTCGTACAAGATGAAAATCAATTTCTATGTGCTTAATGTGTTCATGAAAAACATGATTTGAAGTTATATGGATAACAGCTTCCTCATCTCACAATAAAAAGATTGGTAGCAGAACCGAAATATGGAAATCATGCAAAAGATAGAGAATCCACTGCAACTCACAAAATGTAGTGACCATGCTTCTATATTCTACTTCTACTGTTGAACGAGAAATGATATTTTACTTCTTAATTTTCCACGAGATTGGGGAACCAAAAACCAGTTAGACATCATCTAGTATCAATACATGAGGCCCAATCAGCAACACAAAAAGCTTCAACTTCAAATGAGTTTTTGGAAGGGAAAAATAAACCTTTTGAAGGAGAACCTTTGATATAACGTAATACATGCACAGCGATATCCCAATGTGATGATCGAGGAGTTTAAACAAGCTGACTAAGTTGTTGCACTGCGTAGGAGAGATCTGGATGAGAAAATTGCAAATACAATGACTTGCCCACCAAATGTCTGTATGACTCTAGATTAGTTAACAACTCTTTACTATCAACACTAAATGTATACCCCTTTGGTAATGGTGTAGATGTAGATTTAGAACTAGGTAAACTAACATCATGTAAAATGCCTAGAGCATATTTTCTTTGATTGACATAAATCCCTTGGATAGACCTTGCAATCTGTAATCCTAAAAAATATCTGGCATAACCCAGAACCTTTATAGTAAATTGGTAATGCAAAAATTGTTTCACCTTTTATATCTCCTGTTTTGAAGAGCCTGTAAGATGAACATCATCAATGTAGACAATTAAGCTTAGGAAATAAGATTATGTTTTCTTGATAAACAAATAGTGATCATTTGAGGATTGAATGAATCCAATATTCTGTAACTTTGTCGTGAACTCATGATTCCATTAGCATGATGCTTGTTTCAGGCCATATAACGATCGAAACAATTTGTAAACTTGATGTTTCTAAAGTTTAGCATACCCTTTAGGAGGCACCATATACACTTCTTCATCCAGATATCCATGAATAAAAGCATTATTGATATATAATTGATGAAGTGGTCATGAATAAGTTGCTACAACAATCAAGAATATTCAGATGGTGACTACCTTCACAACAAGCGAGAACCTATCGACTAAATCAATTCCTTCAATTTGATTATACCCCTTAGCAACTAACCTATATTTGCACCTATCAATTTTGCCATCAGGTTTGATTTTTATTTTGTATACCCACTTTGAGCCGATAGCTTTTTTTTCCTGGTGGTAACTCTGTGGACTCCCATGTCTTGTTGTCCTTAAGTGCTTTTAACTGTACATTCATTGCATCTATCCATTCCTATTTTAGTTTAGCTTGATTAAAAGAAAATAACTCTTGAATATTAGAAATTGTAGCTAAAAATGATATGTAAGATGTAGAAAAATTGGGTGATTTATGATAAAGGAATGTATTTGGTTAGAGGCTTTTATAGGTAATGGACGAAGGAATAGATTGTATAGTATTTGAAACAAAATCAGTCAACCATATAGGTGGTTTTTGAACTCTGTCACTTTTCCTCAAATATGACTCTTCATGTATTATCATTGATGGTTCTTGTATTGATGTAGGTGGGTCTAAAGGAGTAAAAGAATTAGTATGTGTCTAAAAACTAGTAGAATGAATGCAAGGATCAATAACATCAGTTTCAAGTAAATCAAAAACCTTGGGTAGAGAAGTAGTTTCTGTAAGTTCCTGTAACTTATGATAAAGAAAAATATCTTTATGAAACCTCACATCTCTAGAAATAAGAACTTTATGGTTTTGGATATCATAAAGTTTATATGCCTTCTGTACATGACTATATCAAATAAAAACACATTGATATACCAATGTATCAGACTTTCGTTTCTCAGGGTTAGTGTTTGTAGCAAAACAAAGGCACCCAAAACTCCCAAGGTGTTTATAAGAAGGTGGTTTATGGAAAAGAATTTCATATGGGTTTTCCAAGATAGTTTAATACATGGGAAACAATTAATTAGGTAAGTTGTAGTAAGGATATAATCTTTCCAAAATTATTCGACAATTGCGATTGAAACATTAAAGCTCTTGCTACTTGTAGCAAATGTTTATGTTTTCTTTCTACCACCCTATTCTGTTGAGGGGTATGAGCACAAGATTGTTGATGTATAATTCCATTATTGGAAAACAACAAAAAACAATCTTGAAAGAAAGATTGAATCGACTTTGAGTTATTTGAAAGAAAGATTGAAGAATGGAAGGCACTTGAGATTTATTCATTTTTGCCATAGGATAGATATCATAAACATCTAGGTATTCATAATGATTCTTATTCATGGAACAAATGTGAGTGGTTGCAATGTTTGAGGGATGTCTAAGTTTGTTGTGCCAAACTACTCCATCTACTACAAAAACTTTATTTGTAAAGGAACAAGGAAAACAACTGGTTTTAGCAACATGGGAATCTATGATATGTTAATCAAAAGAAGAAGGATCGAGTATGTACAATCTGCCTATTGTGTTTCCAAGTGCTAGTATGTCATCATTTTTCAGGTCCTGTAGAAGACAGATAAAAGGTGAATTATATATGTGTTATGGTTGTTAACTTGTTGACAAATAACAAGTTAAATTGAAAAATAGGTATATGCAAGGTTTTTGTTAAGGTCAGTTAATCTATTAAGCTTATATCACCTATATGGTGAACAAACTTAACGGTTCCATCCGGTAAATAATTGTCAAATTTTAAAGTTTAGGTTATAACTTTGAGATTTTTTGTAATTAACCTAAATTTTTATATAATAAAATTTATTAGAAAACATAAAATCAAAGTTTGATGAACTCATTGATTCTAAGAATAATGAAGGAATAAATGGAGATGAAGAGGACATCTTTAAATATCTTATGTCTAGAGTTAGGTTTTACCTCACTTATGGAAACAATCTATCATAGTCATAAGTTACCCTAAGAGAAAAACTTTTAATAGATCCTAGTGCCATTACTAGTTTTTTAACTAATTTGTTGAAAAATTATAACAAAAGAAAACACAATTCATAATAAAGGAAAGAGAAGCTTTTGTCTTTATTTCCTAATAACAAATTAAAAAAATTGATGGACACTATATAGGACTGAGACAACCAACTGGATATAAAAAAATTAAGAACTCCTTATTTTACTAACAACTCCTTATTTTAATATCAACAAATGATAATTAGATCAGAAAATCAAGCAAAATTATAATAACCATATTAAATTGAATATTAACATTTCTCCCTTTAATTCAATAGGCATTGAAGTCCTATTATTAACCTAAATTTCTTTAACTTTTCTTCATCCAAAGCTTTTCTAAGGATGTTTTCAGCTTGTATAACAGTATAAAAATAGCTCAATACTATCTCCTCCTTTTACTAACTCTTAAACGAAATGCAATCGAATCTCAATGTGCTTTGTTCTGCTCATTGAATTGGATTCCTAAACATTGAAATTGTAGACTTTTTGTAATAAATTACTCTATTTCTATTTATTGGTGCTTCAAATCTTCCAAAATTCTTCTCATCCAAAAATGGTACGACATGCAATAGTTGTTGCTACATTCAACTTTTGTAATTGACAAGGTTGTACATTTCTACTTCTTTGAAGTCTATGGAATAGCTCTAGACCTAAGGCTACATATGAATCCTATAGTGCTCTTCAGATGATTTGCATAAATTGCCTAATCACTATCTTTGAAAGAAATAAGATTATTAGCTTCTCCCTTCTTGTATATAATGCCAAAAATTTGATGTTGCTTGAATGTATCTGAGAATTCTCTTAACTGCTCCAAAGTGATGTTTATTTGGATTGTGTATAAACCTAGAAATTAGATAAATTACAAAAGAATGTTAAGTTTGGTGTGACTTAAATATAACAAACCCCCTAACCAAACTTTTGAATTTTTTCTCATTAGCGTTCTTTACTCCATAATCTAAAGATAACTTCTCATTTACATTCAATGGTTTCTTTACTGGCTTAAAACCCATCATACTATTCTTTTTTTTTTAATAAATCAACTGCATACTTATGTTGACAGATAAAAAATATCATTCTTATCTTGCACAACTTCTAAACACAAAAAAATAATGTAAGAACTCAAATCTAACTTTTCAAAAGTAAGCATCATGGATTTCTTAAATTCCTTCAACAATACAATAAATTTTCCAATGTAAATAATGTCATCAACTTTCAAACACACAATAATTAAATCAACTCCTTCATATTTAACATATGAAGTAGGCTCAACGAGTGGAATATGCATCAATTTTACTATGCCAAACTTATAGAGCTTGTTTAAGCTTAAAGAGTGTCTTATACAATTTGTTTGCCTTTTCTTCTTGTCCTTCCACCATAAAACCTTCAGGATGCAAAACATAACCAACCTTGACAATTTCTCTATTAAGAAAACTTAATTTTACTTCTAGTTGACATATTGACAAGTTATTGTGAGCAATTAAAGCCAATATTATCTGTATTGTGCAAATTGAGGAATAACAATATAACTGACTTTTGTTCATAACCTTTAGATAATCGATAATCGAAGGTTTATGATCGATTACTTAATGGTTGATTAGAAAATGTAATTGAGAAGGGACCTTTTGTATGATTAGTCGATACCCCACTAAAAAAAATTACGTTGTCAAAAGTGAGTAATCAATTAATTGATTCTGTCCAAAAAATAGTCATTGTAGTGATTAATTTATGTATGTAATAACAATATATAATAATTTATAACATAAATAAACTATAGTTATTCAAATAAGATAAAACTTATATACAAATGATTCTCCCCTCTTTTTGTATGCCCTGTAAAGAAAATCAGCCTCTCTTACACTTTATTCATGATCATTTTGTTTTTACACATCAGTTAGAATAAGTTATTTTTATTATATATTCAATCTCCATATTGAATTAAATTACAAGATAGCCTACTCTGTAACTGAAAAAATAATTTTCAACTTTAAAACTACTTCCTCAACTAACACTACTACTTTATTTCCACTGTTTCAACTTCTGCTTCATATGCAGAAATATTTCATCAATATCTTTAGCAGTTGTAACATCCCCCTTTAAGTTGGAGGTTTGTGTCAATTATACAAACCCAACTTGGAAAGTAGATTATAAAACATAGGACCATCCAAAGATTTTGTAAAAATAGCAACTAAAAGTTTCTTAGATATACTAAGAATGTATGAAACTAACTTTGTATTTGTCCCAAATAATATGACAATCGATTTCCAAATGCTTCGTTTGTTCTTAAAAAACAAGATTAACAGTAATATGTAAAGCTTCTTAATTATTACAATATAAAGAGATTGGTAATTGAGTAGGAATTTGAAAATCCTATAAAAGATAAGTAATCTACTGTAATTCACAAATTGTTGCCCCCATTCTACGATATTCAACTTCAACTGAAGATTTTGATACTATAGGTTGTTTCTTTGTTTTCCAAGAGATAAAAAGTGAACCAACGAAAACACAATAACTTGTAAGAGAATGTCGTGTAATAGAATAAATTGCCCAATCGACATTATAATTTGCTGAAATATAAAAAGAAGGCGATGCAAGATAAAATAATCCTTTCGAAGGCCATCCTTTCATATATTTTAAAACATGGAAAGCAGTTTTCTAGTGAAGAATAGTAGGAGACTAAACATATTGGTTTAATTGTTGTACTAAATGTGTAATATCAGGCTGATTAAATCCCAAATATAATAAACGACCAACCAATCTTCGATATGATGCTGAATCTACAAGTAGCAGGACATCTTTAACATTAAATTTATATGTCTTTATAGGAGGAATTTGTTTAGCCTTTGCACCTGAGAGACCAACATCTTCTAAAATATCAAGAATATATTTTTCTAATTAATATACATGCCTTTATATGATCGACCAATCTCTAAACCTAGGATTTGCAGAGCCTAAATCCTTGATAGTAAATTGTTAATAATGAAATTGTTTGACAATAAAAATATCATCTTCCGAAGCACTTGTAAGAAGAATATCATCTACATAGACAATTAGAGTTAAAAAAGTTAGACCTGTTGTTTTGATATAAAAACAATTGTCATGAGTAGAATGATGGAAGCCAAATTAATAAAGACATAGAGAAAACTCTTGATTCCACTGACTCGATGCCTGTTTAAGTCCATACAATAATTTTTTTAATCTGCAAACTTTTCCATCAAGCTTTTTTATATAACTTGGTGGGGACTCTATATAAATTTCTTTATAAAAATATCCATGTAAAAATGCATTGTTGATATCTAATTGATGCAAATGCCATATCTTCTCTTCTAAAATAGCTAGGAATGTTTTGACTGTCACCACTTTAGCAACAGGTAAAAAATTGTCATAATAAGCTTCCCCTTCTATTTGATGAAAACCTTTTGCTACTAATCGAGCCTTGTATCTGTCCATTGTTCCATCATTTTTGTATTTAACCTTGCATACCTATTTACTACCTATTGCCCTCTTATTAGGAGGTAAATCTGTTAACTCTCATGTCTAATTTTTTTCTAAGTCTTCTAACTCGTCCTGCATCGCTTTTTTCCAATTCTCATTTTTTCTAACTTATAATATGAACTTTGTTCTTTAATATTTGACATGTTTGCCAAAAACGACATGTATGTAATAGATATTCATGAAAAAATAAACTAGGAATAAGTTGGTGGTATGTGTGTAGATTACTAATGAGTGCTCACAACAGATTTAGAAAATAAGGAACATTGTGTTGAATTTGAAACAAAATCTTTCATCCATAGGGGTTGTTGCTTTGGTATTACACTTTTCCTGGTAGGAAGTTTGTCATTGTTTAATGTTGAATTTGGAGTTTTAATATGAGCATGTGTTGTACGGTTTAAGGAAGAATCAAGTTCAGGAACAAAAACAAGATTAGTTTGAAAAACATCGATAGAATCGAAATGATGAAAACGCGTAATTAGATCATCTAAATCTGGGCAAATTACAAATAAAGGAATACTAGTATCATTTGCAATAGTGTTTTGAAATGGAAAGATATTTTCATAAAAAATGACATCCCTGGAAATAACAATATTTTTTAATTTCTAATCATGCAACTTATACACTTTTTGTCAAATTGAATAACTGATGAAAATAGTTTTGAAGGCTCTAGGTTCAAACTTATCTTTGTGAGGAAATGTATTTGAGGCAAAACATAAACAACCAAAGGTTTTAAGAAAGGATTAATTTGGTTCTCTGTGAAAGATGATTTGACAAAAAGTTTTACAAGAAATAACTGATGAAGTCTTTTTATGATATAGGTAGCTGTGAGAATGGTTTCACCCCGAAAACGAATTGGAACATATGATTGAAACATTAAAGGCCTTATAACTTGCAACAAATGTCTATGTTTTCATTCTACAACTCCATTATGATGAGGGGTATAAACATATGTTTTCTAATGAATAATGCCTAAAGTCGACAATAAAAATGTACTAAGATATTCCAATAAATTTCGTACCATTGTCTATCTTTACAATTTTAACAAATATGTGAAACTGGTTCTTGACTAGGTTGAAGGTGTGAAATGTTTGAATGGTTTGGTGTTTATGCTTAAGTAAAAAAGTCCATGTGTTTCTACTAAAATCATCTATAATGGTCAAATAATAATGTTTTCTATTGATTGAAGCATGTCTATAAAGACCCCATAAATCAACATGAACAAGTTCAAAATATTTGATTGAATGAATGGTACTAATTTGGAAAAGTTGTCCACTCTATTTGGACAAATGACAGACTTCATATGGATATTTCCTTTCAATAAAAAGATCCTTTATTCCATTCAAATGCTTCATAACATTCATAGATGGATGTCCCAATCGTTTATGCCAAGGACCAATGGTATTTACAGAGTTAACATGGAGACTTGGATACAATTTTGAGTATTACTATTTTATGGTTTCAGGATGATAAGAACTGGAATCTAGAATATACAATCGTCCTATCATTTTCCCTACTGCAAGCATTTCACCAGTCATTAAGTCCTATATTATGTAGAAAATAGGTTGGAAGTTAAACTTCATATGAGCTGTAATGGTGAGTTTATATACAGCTCAAAGATTGAATTTGAAAGAAGGAATATGTAATTAATCAATCAAGGTTAATTTTCCATTTAGCTGAACATCACCTATATGATGAACAAGCTTAATGGATCCATATGGTAAATGAACATATGTAAAATCATTCAAGAAAGAATTTTTCATAAATTTAAGGTCTACACACATGTGGTTTGAGGCTCTTATCTCAACTATCTAAGAACCAAACTCAATTAACTTAAGTGAACTAAGAATATGATTAAGAGCTATACTTGTAAAATCATCAAAGTTTGAGAAATTCATTGTCTGCTTTTCAGCTCCTACGTTTCTTTTTCCTTTAAAGAACTTGTCAATCTCTTGTTGTATCATAACTAAAACATTTGATTTCTAGTCTCCATATAAGATTGCTCCATTTACTTCATCTGCTTCGTTAACCACATTCACATATGACTTTTTTTGTAACATCCCGTTTCCATACAAATAGTTGAACCATAGAAACGGGTACACGTGAGATCAATCGGAGAAATTAGGAAAACACATCTCATGCTCATGCATTTGTGAACAGTGATTTTTGCACATG
>JANIIA010486752.1:0-15740 GCA_027478495.1 Erythroxylum alaternifolium | reverse complement strand
TTTGTAGAGATTGCACGTAGCGCTCCCTTATCTTAGGATATGTGTCGGAATGACCTACGGGCATCCCGGTACGTACCTTAGGGTAATAGGGTGCTACAAGACTACATTATCAGGATGGTCCATCTATAGAGTAAACTAAAGGTGTTTGATATTCCCATTCCTGATGTATTGATAGTGGATCAAGCTCTGAACACTCTTCCATTAGAGTTTAGTATGCTCGTCACATTATACATTTTGCAAAATGAGGCTTGGGATATCAATGCCTTGATTTCCCAATGTGTTGCAGTAGAGGAAAAGCTCAAGAGTAGTCCTCATACAACCCTTTTTGCAACCGTTAAAGGTAAGGGCAAGGTTAGACCCAAAAGAGCTAAGGGAGAAAAATCAAAATTCACTCCGCAAATACAAATTGGTTAATCTAGTATTACAAACGAGTCATAAGAGTTGAAGAACATGAGGTTCTTCTTCTGTAAGATGAAGAGGCATAAGAGAGCCGAATACGAGAAATATAAAGTTTGGAAGGTGAAATAGGAACTATAAGGTAACTACTTGGCTTATATGATTCATGAATCCAATTTTATGATAACTACATCCGATTTTTGGTGGATAGATAGTGGAGCGTCTAATCATGTTGATTCCACAATGCAAGGATTCAAATCCAAGAGAAAACTAACTAAAGGGGAGGAGAAGTTAATGTTTTATATGTAAGGGATGTATATTTGAACCTCGATACGGGGTTTAACTTATATTATGAGACACATTTTATATATAATCTTTTTGACAGAATCTGATATCTATATCATTATAAGACAAAGAGGGTTATCGTTTTGTCATTGAAAATGCAGTTGTACATTTATCTTTCAATGCAAAACATATTGGAACTGTCTTTCAAATATGCCTTTCCCCTATGAAATGTATGTTTCTTCATATAGTACTGAAACTGTTACTCAAAAGAGACTTCTTATTAAGGATACATTGTATATGTTGTTGCATAAATCCTTAGGCCACATTTTCAGAGATAGATATGAGAGAATGATAAAGAAAACATTCTCCCAACTCTAAATTTTGATGAACTGAAAAAATGTGTTGATTACTGTAAAGGTAAGTTGACCAAAATAAAGAAAAAGAGGCCAAATCGAGCTTCTGGTTTATTGGACCTCATATATACAGATATTAATAGGCCTTATATAGCCACATTATGCAATTCTAGATATTTTCTAACTTTTATTGATGATTATTCCTATTACGGTTATGTGTTCTTAATTAAAAAAAGTATAAAGTTCTTGAAAAATTCAAGAGCTTTAAAGCTGAAGTTAAGAACCAATTGGAAAAATCCATCAAGATAGTCAGATTTGACCATGGTGGAGAGTATTAAGGCAAACATGGGGTTTTAGGATAAGAAAAAGGTTCGTTTGCCAGATATATGGAATATTGTGGAATAGTGACTCAGTTCACTAAGCCAGGTAGTCCTGAGCAAAATGTTGTGGCCGAAAGGCATAATTGTACCCTAAAGGACATGATAAGATCAATGCAAAGCAAGACTAACCTACCTAAATATTTAACTATCAAGACAAGATTGTATATACTTAATAAAGTCCCAAGCAAATTAGGGCCAAAGACACCTTTTGAACTCTGGAAACGATGGAACCTAGCCTTTCATGCATTCGTGTATGGAGCTGACTTGTTGAGGTGCATTTGTATAATCCTCATGAAAACAAATTATGCACTTGTTCCATTCGTTTCTACTTAGTAAGATATCTAGATCAATCTAAAGGCTACAGATTCTACTACATAGAAGGGGGTTTCGAATTGTGGAATCATAAATAGCTAAGTTTCTGGAATACGATGTCTTTGAGAAGGGTGGGCCATCTCACTTTGAAGATGAAAGTAGGATGGATACTACGATTATTTCATATCAGCCACTCATACAGTCAGGTCTAATGGATCAAAGTCCTAGTACCATACCAGTATAGGAACAAGAACCCATATTTGTATAAACAGAGGTTCTTGAGGTACAAGAACCAATGCAGTTACATAGATCTACTAGAGTGAGACGACCGACTATCTCATCTGATTACATAGTCTATTTGGGTGAACAAGACTATGATATTGGACATATTGTTGATCCAGCTACTTTTACAAAAGCTATCTCTGGACCCCATACGGATATGTGCTTAGAGGCAATGATGGATGAGATGCAGTCCATGAAGCATAACCAGGTATGGAAGCTTATTGATTAACCTCAACATTGCAAACTTGTTAGTTGTAAATGGCTATTTAAGACCAAGAAAAACTCTCAAGATAAAGTTGAGCAGTTTAAAGCTCAGTTAGTTACCAGAGGGTTCACTTAGAGAGACGGGATTGACTTTAATGTTACCTTCTCTCCCATGTCCTCTAAGGATACATTCAGAGTGACAATGACAATAATAGCTCATTACAATATGGAGCAACATCAGATGGATGCCAAAATTGCTTTTTTATATTGAGACCTTTATGAAGAGGTCTATATGGAGCAACCTGAAGGATTTTAGGATATACAATTTTAAACAAGCATCCAGATAGTGGTACCTAAAGTTTAATCAGGTTGTAACCTCTTTTGGCTTTGTAGAAAATAAATTTGAACGATGCTCGTATTACAAGATCAGTGTGAGGAAAGTTATCTTCCTATTATTGTATGTGGATGACATCTTGCTTGTATTAAATGACTTGACTATATTGAATGAGGTTAAACTACTTTTGGCCAAGCATTTTGACATGAAAGACCTTGGTGCACCATCTTTTGTTTTAGAAATGCAGATTCACCGGAATAGATCTTAGCACTCTTTAGGCCTCTCACAGAATGCACACATTGAGCGTATATTACAAAGGTTTAATATAGCAGACTATAAACCTATTATAGCACCGATCTCTCAGGGTGAGAGGTTATTTTGACTCAGTATCCAAAGAATGAAGTAGAGAGAGACTATGAGGAATGTTCCATATTATAGTACGGATGGTAACTTGATGTATGTCTAAGTGTGCACTAGGCTAGACATTGCATTTGTTGTTAAACTGTTGGGTCGATACCTGGCTAACTCATATATAGACCATTGGAATAAGTCAAACGAGATGGTGTAGTATGGTAGAAGAGTATCAAGTAAACACTGGTGACTTCCTTAACTATGATGCAGCATTTGTTGCATATTATGGGGCTACTATACAAGCAATATGACTCAAGAACTTAATTTCTAAGTTATTTGTGGTTGATTCAGTGGCTAGGCCCATCCTGTTATATTGTGATATTCTTATTGTTATTACAACACAACAATAAGAATATCACAAGGACTAAGCATTTGGAGGAGTTGATTTAAAAATGTGACATTGAGGTTGAGCATTTGCGGACTGAGGAGATGTTAGTTGATCTTTTAACTAAAGGACTTCGTTCACTTATGTTTGAAAGACATGTATACTGTATGGGTGTTTTGAAGTCTTTCAATATTGTTAGTTAGGGACCCTTATGTTTGCTCCTTACATGTTTATAAATTTGATGTATTATGATAGTATGGTTGTTTATTGATAAAGATGATCATCTTTTTATCCTCAGTAATATGTGTTTTTTATACATTGTCATAATGCATTTTAAAGACTTAAGGTATGTGTCGATCTTAAGCAGTTTAAAGGTCATTGGGCATATATACAGATTGACATTGAGCCTATATTTAGGAGACATACAATTTAAAAGGATATCCATGGATTTTAGCATAACATGGGGAGATATAAGTGTTTAATCATATAAAGGTGTTCTCTAATGCAGTGTAGCATTCAGCTAAAGAACATAAAGATTTTCTCTAATGCAGTTTCGCATAACGTTTAGTGAAAACAAGATTTCTCTAATGTAGTTTAATATAAACTTTAAAGAAGTCGAGACCTGCAAATAGAAAGACGATACATTTTAAATCTTGCATGTATCATCCAAGTTTGTCATATTCTATTTTCTTATTCATGTTAGTGAAGTATTATATATAAGCAATTGTATTGGATCTGCGTCACACAAGACACATAAATTTGATATTTTTCGGTATCGAAAGCCTTGTAGGATAGAATAATAGACTTTCATTATCTTTAGATCAAATTGTATTTTTAAATTTGATTGATCAACATAGTCACTGACTCAACCGTATTTTTGAACTGGTTTCCAACTTTTTATCAATATTGCAATTGTTTATTGTCCAAGGGAGAGAATGTTGAATTTTTCCTATATAGTGGACAATAATTAATTGTCTTTTTATCAATAACTTATTGGTTCAGTTATATAAATTTAATCCAGATAAAGGTAATAAAGTGGTCAATAAAAGGATCTAAGTTAATAGGCCGAAGTCAAAGTAAGAAAGTGGATCCTGATTAGTGTGAACTGGATTTGTATTAAGTCTGTGATTGGGAGGCCCAATATGGAAACTATATATATAGGTTAAGCTCTCCTGTGGTTGATTAAATAATTCGTAAACGTACAGAGACTCTGACTCATTCAGAGGTTCACGTTTTAAGAAAAACGATGTTAATCACATCTTGTTGAGCGACTTTAGTAAAGGTGCTGGTAGGATTCATCATTACGGCTTCAGAAAGCTCGTTGGAAACTCAATGGAACCGAAATCAAGTATTTCTTCGTTTCTTCGATATTTCTCTTTTACGTTCAATCTGAAATACGTAATTAAGGCTCATGTTATGTGTTACATACACTTGATAGGCTAAACTTCCTAAATTCCCCTAAAAGTTTTTTCTTGTGCAATGCTATACCTGAAGTAGCTGCTCACCTGTTTTTCAGGTGCAAGTTTTCTAATTTGCTATATGGAAGGAAACTCTTGATTACTGCTCAGTAGATAAAAGCTAACTTAACTATGGTAAATTCTTACACTCGCTTATGCAAGAAAGGGGCATAAGTAGAGAAGCATAAAGATGTGCTAGAAATAGTTTTCAGTTTATATATGAAAGGAAAACGTGCTTCAACTGAAAATGGAGTTGTACTCAATCGACCGGAGCCCGATCGGACTTAACATCTTAGGCCTAATTAAGTTCAAACTTAGTCCGATTAAATTTTTTAGGAAATAAAAATTTTAAAAGCCATCATTTTTCAAACTGAACTGAATTCATTAAATTTAAGCCGAAATAGTCGAGCAGGACTCCTATTTCTAACCGAGTGATCTACCTGATACACATAGAAAAACGAATAGCGAGCGCTCATAATCGTGACATAGAAGATTCATGAACAGAAAGTAGTGATCATGGAGGACGCAAAACATCCCCGATTATCCATCATAAAGCCTGGATATTACTCGAATATTTTTCATTTGCTCGAAGAAATGGATTTGGTATTACTACCTAGCTCAGATTCTAGCACGTATCTTGACTTCTTTCCTTGCACATGAAACGTGCAATGTGATCTCAAATGATATAGTTATCCATCGAGTCCAAACTCCGAAGTGCCTTTTAAGGCCTGCATCCTTTTTAACTTGACTTTATGTCTTATCTTTTATTTACATTTCCAAAACAAAAAATATTTAAAAACCCATCAAAATGATAGCTCTCAAACTTTTCCCGTATGTATGTATGAATATTCCCAAGAAATATGAACGTACATTGGAATAATTCGGGAACAATCCATTTTCATTCCGGATACATAATCTTTCACAAGCACAAAACCTCAGAAGACAAACCCGGAAAAACAGTTCTTACCTTAATATTATCATGAACAACATTAATAAGAAAAAGACAGGTACAGGTACAAGCATAATTTATACAACTACAAACTTACATATACCATTATTATAGCCATGGGGTCCCAGCCTCCAGTATTATATCTAATCTCATGGAAAAGGTGCTATTTTCTTCATTTCAGTGGGCTCGATGTCTAAGGCAAAGCCTTTGCCATGCTGCTTCCAGTAGTCTGCTTGTGGATTAAGCCACTCGGGCTCCCCGATCTCGATCCTTGATTGCCTTATGGCATCTGTCAGTGTGTTGTATTTGTCGTCCCTTTCCTCAATCAACTTTGGCTTTATCATGCCTAAGTTCACCGGTTGTGGAGACATCATTAGTGCAGGTGCTCCAAGCGGGAACTTGTCACCTTCACATCAAATGACCACAAGAACAAGCAAGATTACCGGGTTTCTGTTTATTAAGATAAAATTGTGTGACGGCAACAATTCTTTTCCTTGGTTCATTAATTACCTCTATCAACTTGCCACGTGCACCAAAACTTTCCGTACGTTTTTGCCAAGTTCTTTAGCTCTGGTTTTACAACCATTTCTGGAACCCTAGGATTGACCCAGAGGCCTGATTTGATCTAAACCATCCAATACCGAACTTTGAATAATACACAACTAGATAATCATACAAGCAAAAGAGAGCAAGAGGGTGACTCGCGCGATATATAATTAAGAGAAACAAACCTCATAAGCATGGGAGTGCCACAGCTTCTGCTCTTGCGGTGACAAAGCCTCAAATATCTTATCCGACACTATGTACTCCACTCCTACGAGCAATCAATATGACTTACAGAAATTCTCCTGGCTAAGTTAAGTACCAGTTATGTCCATACCGGTTTTATGTAAACTTTCTTGCAACTATACTTAAATCTGTTTTTGAACTCTAAAAGTCATTAAGAAGATGATATCTAATACTAACAATTAGCTGAAAAGTGTTCATAAAATAAACTTCAATAACAATCGCTGAAAGCATGTGAAATTGTTTATCTTCATGTAAGTGCAAGAGCAACTTGAAAATTACAAGACAAGAGTGATTAGAGCTACCAATAAGACGGCCATGGGAGTCATTCTTATCATAAACGGCACACTGAAGAAAGTCCTGGTTGATCCTGGTGACATAGTGGTGAGTCTCGATCTGGCGAGTCATGTCATGGCTATAGATAGCGAAGGTGCATACATGTTGACTAAATTGCTTCACAGGTTTCAGAGACTGCGTCATCTGAGCACCTTTGTCAAGCATCTGTTGTTCCAGAGACATGGTCTTTCCTGGTGGTAGTGACTCGTTGTCGCGCTGTTCCGGAGGTGGTGGCTGATCGCTGGATGCCATTGAAATTGATTAGATGGACTTGTCCAGTGATTTGGTTTTGTTATTGAGCATTTGTGCGGGCGTCTGGTATGTTTTTATAAGAAGTGAATGGGATTGG
Organism: Erythroxylum alaternifolium; assembly: GCA_027478495.1. Taxonomy (NCBI): domain Eukaryota; kingdom Viridiplantae; phylum Streptophyta; class Magnoliopsida; order Malpighiales; family Erythroxylaceae; genus Erythroxylum; species Erythroxylum alaternifolium. Next base: position 8,581 of record JANIIA010486752.1, on the reverse strand, counting down.
AAACGTGGGATGGGTACGGAGAGAGCACGTAGACATGCAAGGAGCTAAGGTGGCAGAGTAGCGTACAAATGTATGCCGTGTGATAAAGTGTATACTTGGGGCTTCCTCGGTGACTTTTAAGCATGTAGCTGTTTGGAAGATTGCTCAAGGTTTTGCCGTTATGGGGAAGCTTATTCATATCATGATGTAATTGAAATTAACAATAATCATTTCCAAGATTGTAACTTTATACACCAGCGTTGAGAAAATATTCAAGATTGGGCACAAGGGCTATTATTGAAGTTCTAAGGACGATAGTCATGGCCCATGGGTTAATTTAAAATATCTCCTAAAAGATTTTAATACACACGTTTATATAAACCTGCAGTGATCTTAAAACATAATGATTGTGTTATTAAATTTAAAATATTAGAATAGTTATAAATAATATGCAAAAGATAAATTTAACCAAATAAAAATAAATATTTATATGAATAAGAAAAAGGAAAGAATAAATAGGAGAACAAAAATAAAAAGTTTCTTATCATTTTTGAAACAGGAAAACAGAACTAGTTATTTATAGTGATAACATAACTACAACATATTATATTTAAAGACGTATGTAAAAATTGAAATATATACTAAAAATGTCTTTTTATGAATTTATTACTTAACGTTCATATTATTCTTATTATTTTCATAACTTATAAAACACAATATTAAAAATTTCAAGAGTTTCTTATTCTATTAGTTAAAACTCAACTAAATATGTGATAGTATATAAAAAAAATGAAAAACATTTATTTGCACCCATCCTCACTCTGTCTTCTTCCAACGATAAGGTAATATAATAAAGGACCGAATGCTGTTTAAATTGAGAAGTGTGACATGCACATTGTTTCGCGACGACGAGCACTTAAAAAGAAATGTTTAATGTATAAAAATTCACTGTTGTAAAATTGATAAAAACAAGAATTATAAAAATAAATATTTTATTAAAAAATAATACACTAACTAATAATAAATCGAATCTAACACTTTTAATTTGATTGAACGGATTAATCCAGTTTAATTTTAAAAACATTAGTTTTACCATTTTTGCATAGAGCACTTGCATTTCTCGTATGAACATCAAGAGAATAAAAACTTTTAGTAAATTGTTTAATATAAAATATTATTGAAATAAAATCAGATAATTATAAAACAATTATGTGATAATTAATATTAAAACAAACCGAAAGATAGTGAATAAAAATTATTTTCTAAAATTTTTAATAATATAATATTTTTAGTAATTAAAATCATAGAAATGAATTTAAATAGATAAAACCAAATAAAAATATGGCATATTTTACTCTTTTTATTTGGGTGAAAGAGGTGGACTGAACCCAAAAGAATAAGAGAACAAAAGGAGAGACCTACAAGCACAAAAACGGGGCATATTTTACTCTTAAATTCAAAGGCATGAGTTAAGAAAAAGGAAAAGGAAAAAAGTCAGTCATACTTGATAGTATGAGCGAAGTAAAAAACTAAGACGTTTCTCGTTTGGAATCACTCTTTTTCCTATTCCTTGGTTTTCTTAGTCTACGAGAAACACACTTTGTCTTTTCAATGATCACTCACCGGTAAAGAGATCGAAAGGAAGAAGAAAAACACCACTGTTTCATGGACACCCTCTTGCCTGCCGCCATTTTCTTTCGTTCGTGACTTAAGCATGCTTTTCTTCAATAGCACCGACAGATCCCTTGGCTTTGCTTGTTCTAGTTCCCGCGTGAGGGGTTGTTATGTTTTTGCAAAGGGTCGAAGCCAGAGTACGACTATTGAATTTATCAACCCAGGTTGGAAGGATAACTACAGGAGGAATTTCGAGAGGAGCTTTAATATCCCTCACTTCACGAATAGCTTCCTTGACACTCAGTCCCTTCCTTCCATTTCTGTCGCAAAATGAGGTGACTTTTTAATAATGATGATAACATATTTGCTTCTGCTGAGTTGTGGGGGGACTAGCGGTTTCCAGAAAAGGAAACGATGAGAACTTAGAAGAGAAGATGGTAAAGAGTGGAAGATAGGATGGTTGAACAATCAACCGGTTCTGACTGGTTCATTAATAAATCAGCAGATTTTTGTATAAATAGGTTATTAAACTAAATTGAACCAATCAATCACTTGGTTCACTTTTATTTTTTTTTGCGGTCAAATTAGCAATTTGGTTTAATTTTTGGAAAATTAGATATTCATTTAAAAATACATTACAAGAAAAGCATTTAGATTAAATCCAACATATACACAAACTTTAAAAGTTAAATACATGTGATATCATCTACTCGAAGATATATACATCGTCTTTATTTTAAGAAAATTTTAAAAAAATTAGCTAATCTTTAAATTTTTTAATTTTTAATTTTCATAAAAATTTCTTTTCTTAGATTTTAGTTAAAGATAACAATAAAATATGCTTGATATAAATATAAGACATAAAATAATTAATTCATAACTAATTAAATTGGATTAAGATATGATAATAAATTATTAGTTTGTACTAAATTTAATTAGTTCAGTATGAGTTTAAGAATTAAGTTGAATCATCATATAAATAGTATTTGATTATTACAAATGTATTTTTCACTCCATTAATGTTTTGTCATTATTTTTAATTGAATTTTAAGAAAATAGTTTTTCAGAAAATTAAAAATTAAAACATCCTCCTCAAAAATTTTTAAAATTTAGAAAAAGTGCTTTTTAGAAAATTAAAAATTAAAAAAAATTAAAAATTTTAAAAATTAAGTAAATTTTCAAAATTTTCTTTTAACTATAGGGGATTTATATCTTTTAACCTATAATATAAAAGTTATATTTATATTACAACATTTGTATATGTTGTAAATATGAAAATTCCTGTATATACTAGTATAATGTGATGATATAACATGAAAATAATAAGATGCTATAAAACCCTGAACCTTTCCTTTCATTAAATAATTTTTTTATTTCGGTGAATAGTATTTTTGTATTAATAGTAAATTTTTATGGGACTCAACCTTAAAATAATGAAAAATATCCATAATAAGTTTTAGAGTTAAATAATAATGAAATGGATCGAAAGTAAGTCTGATAGGATAGATTTCGGGAGTTCCAAAAGTTTAGGACTAAAATGCTCTTTTTTGAAAGTAATGGGTATTAATGATTTTAAACTCGTTTGAAAATTTTTAAAGCATCCAATCAATAAGTATTGATCATAATTAGACAATTTCATGGTCCATTTGATGTTAAGACGATTGCGGAATTTTAACGAAATGTAGTTCGATTAGTTAGTGAATTAAACTCATTAAAGGGGCAATTTGGCCTTTTGTGTATAATGGTGTGAGTAGATTAGTGAGTCACACCTAATGACTAATTAAAGGCTTTCTTAAGGGTTAAGCATCATTTGATAAATGGATAATTAGTCATTAAAGACAACAATTAAGACATTGACATGTGTAAAGCATTAAGTGAGTATAAAAAGAATAAAGCAAAACTTTTCGCTTCATTTGAAGATAACCGTGAGAGTGTTTGAGAGGGTAAATGTGAGAGAGCAAAAAAAAAAGTGAAAAGAAGAGAAGCAAGGTTAAAGGTCGTCCAAGGAAGAGGAAGAAGAGGGCTTCCATTGTTGATGAGTTTTAATGAAAATTTGGAGAAATCTTGATTAAACCTAAGTTTTCATCATTTACCCAAAAGAATGAAGAAAGAAAGTGGTAAGTTTTCCTAACCAAAATTTCTGATTTTTATGGGATTTTTTTGAGTGAGAAAGATGTATTTAAGATTAGTGGTTTCTTTGTGTTACTTTGGTTTTTTTTTTTTACATAGAATTGATTGAATATTACAAGAGAAGAACATGTAGTAGAATTCCATCTTAGGTTAGTTTGAATCAGTCCCATTGTTTTGACCATAAATGAGCCTAAAGACCACCAAATTGAGTGATTCTAATTGCAGATGAAACCTTAGACATAGTACTAAAAATCTCTAGAATAAACCTAGACCTAATTATGGATGAATGATATTGAAGTTTGAGATTAAAAATGGTAACTTGATATTGCCCCTGTTTTGAAACAAATTATGATATTTGATACATTTTTCATGATCTAGAAGTTTAAATGACATGATTTTAATAATATAGAAACTAGAGACTTAGGGGAACAAATGTCTAGAAGACTTTAAAGCTTTGTTTGAGCGTTTACTATATGAAAAGTAAGGAACAATTAGATGTATGGATTCTATACATAGATCGTAACTGTGACTCATCATATATGATCATCACATGGTGAATTAAATTGAGTGAGATAGTTTTTTGAAGAAATCGATAAGTTAGAATAGGTAAAATGTGGTTTTAAGTGACTTTTGAAATTAGAATTGGAAACGGAGAACAATAGGTTAGGTTACGGTAGTAAATGGAAATAAGATTAGCTTACATGTTACGCGATTAAATAATAATCTCGAATTCAATTAAACCAAATTTATAATGTTAATGTCTTATTTTCAAATTTGGAAATAAATGCCTAAGTGAAATGCACTTGTGTAGGTAAAGGAAAGTCACAAAACACGTGAGCGTGCTTGAAAATAAAGTTGTTTAATGGTGAGTGTATTTTAAATTATTTTATGAAAATGATTTCTATTCTATCGTGAAGTGAATATGGATTATGAGTTTTATGTGAATGATGCATTATAAGTGAATATTGTTAGTATAATATTATTTTTTTAGCAATATATGAATTAAAGTTTGAAAGTTAAATCTTATATGATTTGAGTTTATATTAAGATGATGTTATTGGTTGATAAAAAGGAAATAGTTTTTAGCCTATAGTATATTGATAGATTTTATACATGCTATTATATTGGTGTACAACGATTAACCTAATATGGTTAAGCGATGTAGAACCAGTTTCGTAACTACAGGTATATAGTGGTTAACCTAGTACAGGTAAGCAATGTAGAACTAACTTCATAACTAGTGGTTGACCAATTACAGGTAAGCGATGCAGAACCAACTCTGTAACAACGATAAATAGTGGTTATCCTAGTATGGGTAAGCAATTTAGAACCAGTTTCGTCACTACCGGTTAACTAGTCATGGGTAAACGATGCAAAACTAGCTCTTTGACTTTATGCCTGAGGGTACCATATGGCAAAGAAGTTAGTGATAGGTTATACCGTGTAAGAAATTCACGACATTTTTAATGCTACCACTATTTATTTGAACAGCAATTTGAGAAACTTGATTTCTTGAAGTATAGATGTTTCATATTAATTATTGAATTATGTGAATTGAGATGAAGTTGTTCTAGGGAGGTTTAAATAGTTAAATATGATTTAAATAGAAATTCTAGCACTTATTGAGCTCGTTTACCTTACACTCTCTTTTATGTTTTTAAATGAAACTTCTCAGGTGCATGCTTAGGGGCTTCAGTAGTAGGGACTCCTCACGAGTAGTCAACTTCGTCATGTGTTGCTGTATAGGTATTTTTGCCTTGTATATGTTTTTTTGGGAACATTTGCATATTTATGAATATGCATTTTGTGCAAATAACGTATGCATATGAATGTTTTAAAGTTAAATATAGGAATATGTTTTATTTATTTTTAATTATTGAAGTGATTGGTGGGATTGCTTGTGAATGGACTTAAAGTCCAAAATTTGTAGTTGGGATTTTGATGGGATTATAGAAGTGTTTTGAACTTTTACAGAGACTTGAAAATTTTGGGAAGGCAAAATACAGTTGTTGTGTTGTCAAAGTTTAAAAAAAAAAAGAAAATCCACTACTTATGTCTTTCTATGATGCGTTAAAGCTTTTCGATTAAAAAAGGACAATAAGCTTAGCTCCATGGGAGCCTTCTACCTATATCAGATATCGACTGGAGGGCCACCACAAGTGGTCGAACAAGCTGCCTAGTTATTTTAGGATAGGAGCCTGCCATATACAGTATCGTATAAATATAATTATCTTAGACTAATTTATTTACATTTTACAGTATAAAAGACTTCCTGCTTTGCTATGGTATAGGGAAGGGATATCAAATGTACGCAGCCTTTCCTTTACATTTTTACTAAAAGGTTGTTTTCTTGACTCGAACCTGTGACCTTTTGGTCATTAAAGAGTAACTTTATCGGTTGTTATTATGAAAATAACAAAATAAAATTAATAAACATTTATGTAGCGCAAAATAAATATTAATAAAAATAGAATTTATATGGAAATAACCAAATAATTCATTATTTGGAGCAATTTCATTAACTGGTATAAAAGATAATTTTAGAAAAAATTATAAATATAAGTTCATATTATGTAAGTCTATTATATAAATAAGATGTAGTCAATTTGTAAAGTGAGATGGGGGAAAGCGGGATGAAATCACCTATTCTACTTACTCTATTCCTACTATGTTCCATTCTATCTCATCTACATATTTGTCTAGGTTCCACATAAATGTGTGGATGAAATCAGATAGAATAGAGTAGGAATAGAGTAAATCGAACAGGTGATCTGTTCTTGAGGAAAGGGGATGGTTGGTTTCGGACCACAATTTGTAAGGTGTAGCGTAATTTTCACGTGAATTCATGACAAATATTATCCATATTAATGGGAGTTATCATTTTAATGAGTTTTTAATTATTATAATTAGTATTAATCAAAATAGTTAAGTATATCAACAAATAATTTATGATATAAAAGTAAATTAATAAAAATCACAATGGTCAAAAAATCACTAAAATGAGTCATATAATGAATTATTCTTAAAATATTTTTTTAAACTATTATTTTAATTATTTTTATCATCATAATAAATATTTATTATATTATAATTTATTATAAAAATTTAATTAATATAAATTATTATTAGAGAGATTACCAAAATAATAAGTATATAATTAGATTCTTTTTAACACATTGTCAAGTTCAAAAACTTGCAAATGCAATCTTATCAGCAAATTTTAGGGAAGTGAACCAGATTAGTCAACTTTTAATTTGGCCATGACTTTTTTGGTGTACTATAATAGTTGATTGGTAACTTATGGTTTAGGTTTGAAATTTTTTTAATTAATTTAAAAATAACATATCAATTTTTAATTTAGAAAAGATCGAAATGGTGATAATGTATTATAATAATCTATTATAAAATTAAAATTTGTAATAATATTTGTAACTAAGTGCAACAAAAAAGAATAGTTTCAGTTATAACCAAACTATATTAGTTTTTAAAACCAAAAAATGACACACTTTTAATTAAAAATTTTAGACTTTGGACTGAGCTCGAGCTTGAGCGAAAGTCCAAAATTTTGAAAATAGAAAAAATGCTAGCCAAGTTCAAAGCTCAATCAACTCCATATGGTCCAGTTTACTTTAGAACGGATAAGGTTAGGTTGGGCAGATTTTTCCACTTATATATTACAAAGAGTTGAATTACGAGAGGTTCCAATTGATGTTTTGATGATAACAAATCATAATTACTACTAATGAGTTTACTATTTTGATGAAAGGCAATATAAGAGAAAATTAAATTCATAAACTTAAGAAGATAGCTTATGTAGTTGATAAAAAGAAGTTGAAGTTTACAACCATCCCAAGGAAGATCAAACCAAGAACAAAGGAAGATCAACATTTATCAAGGTCATTCTTTAGTTAGTTAATTTTAATCTCATTTTATCACTTTGATTTCCTAAAATTCTCACCACGTATAAAAATTTTATTTCATTTTATTACATGAGTATTTTTATTCATCAAGATGCATTAAAGCTTTTGGTTTATTTTATAAACCTCTTGATCTTTTAAACAAACTTTAGGAAATATTTTGGGATGTGTTTAAATCATAATTACATTAAACAAATTGAGATTGAGCATTTGAAGTTGTTAAACTTATATTTTTGTGATGATTGGTTAGCCTATATGGATTAATGGTTTATTGTTATAGGTTCAACTTGTTAAATTTGATGTATCGTGAGTTTGTTGTAATATTGGCACATTAATGAATATTTTACCTTTGATGCATACTTGTCGACTAGTGCTCCATATATAGTCATTATAATAGTTAATTCTTGGCTATAATGGGTAGGAAGGATTGCAAAACCCTATAAATAAGTGTTTTATCATTGGTTTTAGCTTCAAGAAGCAATTAAGTGTATTTTATACACATTTCTAAGTGTTTTCAATCATTTGAGCATAATTGTTTTAGATTTTGTATAAGTGATAAAATGTAGTATTTTGAGTTGTAAAATTCGGTTAGAGCATTATATTATTATACTTGGCATGATCCAAGTGACATTGATGTTCCTCTTTTCCTTGGAAAAGGACTGTAAGGACGGTTTCTCTTCACTAAGTAGGATTGGACAAATTTTATTATTCACCTTAATAGAAAAATTATAGTAGAATTTTAAGAATAATCTTAGGAGCAAAAATATGCAAGAATTGTTTACTAAACCACTATACCCTCAACACTTATATTTTTTTTCATTTCTTCCACCTTTTCACATCCGAGACCTCTCCACATTTCAAAATACATATCTTTTTATACAGAGCTCCAAAATTCACAAATGAGGTCTCGTTGGAAAGCTAACAAACAGATCTACATTTTT
>JANIIA010486662.1:0-15747 GCA_027478495.1 Erythroxylum alaternifolium | reverse complement strand
ACTAGGAAACAAAAAGACCAAAATGCCCCTCCTTATAAGACTTAACTTTTAACCTCTTTAGTGATCTTCCTAAAATAACCCTACAAAATCATGTTCTTTCAATTCTAATTAACACCATATACTTTCTAATTTAATCTCAAATTCTCCCTTTAATCCATCAATCTTAAAAAAAAAATTTCTACCCCCAAAGACATTATAATTAATACCTAACCACAACAATTTAATCAAATTAAATCTCAAATAGACTAATCACATGCTTACTAGTAGGAAAAGAATCGGGGTGGTCCAACACTTTTTTATTTAATTTCCTAGCCTACCTCATTTCTTCTTAGTCAATCACTATCATAAAAGGGTACTAATACTGCTAACTAATTTAAATGAGTCTAATTATAAATGTATGAAAACAACTGTCATAAATTTAAAGAATATGTACCATATCCTAATTAACATGCATATTCATCCTAAAGATACTTAAAACATAAAATTCACAAGTTAATATGCCTTTACAATTTAAATGACCATATTTAAAATAACCCAATTCCATTCAATTCTTGCCATTGACACATTCACATAACTCACACATCATGCAACAAAATGTTCACAAAATGCCAACCTAATCAAAACTAACACAATGCAAATGCTAATTTTACACATATATGCATGTGTATAAATGTCCCCACACTTAAAACAACTCATTAACCTAGATGTGAAAAATAAAACAATATAAATAAAAATAAAGAAAAAGAAAAAGTAAGAAAATTTATGGTGATTGAGGCGATGGAATTTGAACACCTTAAATAACAAAATACTTAAGTATTTTCTTCATGTCATACCACTGTTGATGTTGATGGTGCATGACCTCCTTGATTTGGGCCTCTACGGTGTTTAGGAAACCTTCTAAGCATTTGTTATTTTTGTTCATTTAGTTAAAAAATTTCTCCCATCCTTCCTCTTCTTCCTCCTCAGATTGTTTAGTGGATGAGACTTCTTGTTGGTGTTATGACATAGTAGAACTAGAGCTTACTTGTATAGTCCTATATTTCATTTGTGATTTCTAGCTAATATCTCAGAGCTCCAAACCATGGAACTATAAGATTTCCACTCAGTTGAAATTCTAATGATTTAAAATTTTAAGAAAGATAGAGGTTAGTCCATCAACAAAAACACCATAAAAATGAGCTAGCTCTATGACAAGGAAACTCATACTTAGATAGCTACTTTTCTTATTAAGTTAAGTAATTATCTTTTGAAATATATACATGGATATGCAAACTTGAGTTTCGTGATTGATGCAACCAAAGGATAAATAAATATTTTCGAGAACATATATTACTTTGAATTTTTGTAAAAATAGTTTGACATATAAATTTATGTAGTAACAAAACTTCAGGATTAAGAATAACATTATTAGGTGCATTTTTCTAATTAAAGCTAGCCAACCTTGTCAATTTTTTCAATATTGATCAACATGAAAGTTTTCATGTTTTCAATAATTTTCAATTTTAGGAAACAAAAAATTTCTTCCACAATAATTTAATCCACATTAAAAGATTTTCCACGTAATCTAAACCAAAAATTATCTAACTTCCACAACTTAAAATGTAAAGTCGTGTACAACTCAATGGTCAATTCCTCGTACATAACAACATCAAAATCAAATTTGTCCCATTGAATTTTAGCACTCAGAATCTCAGCCTTTCTTTCCAAAACTAGACTTTCTAAGATTGAAAAATTGAAATAACATGGTGCAGTAATAATTCTTGAACGAAGGGTTTGGAATTTTCTACCTTCTTCTTCAGAGAAAATAAAAACATGTACTCTAAAATCTTTTGCCAAGTCACGTGCACCATGTAAAACCCCAAACTTTTCTTTTCACGTGTCGATAAAATTTCATTTCGTGTGAATGATGTATTTGGGCTAATGTATATTTTATTTTTGCTAAAAGATGAATTAGGAACCCAACCCTGAATAACAAATATTAAAGTCAAATGATAGTAAAAAAAATATTGGAGTTGATAAGTATAGAAATGGACCAAAAATAAATTCAATTGGATGGATTTATGATATATCAAGATTGACCTTGTTTTAAATTATTGTGAAGTAAGTTTGAAGCATTCTTCGGCTGAAACATAAGGACATAAGAATCAGTCATAGTTACGGATACTTAAAGTAAATCGATCCAACTTATATGTTAATATATTTAGGTGTAACATGTTATTAAGTGGACATGAAATTTCTATCGAAATTGGACAGATTTTTCTTAAGCTATTTAATAATTTTAGACAAGAAATAATATATGTACATGTGAATAACCTTAAGTGGCAGTTGTCACATTTATGAAGTTCTCATTATTTTGGAACAAGAATGTATGAAAGTCTTATGCTATCACATTTATGAAGGAGTAGATGTGAAGGACACAAATTTCATTACATGAGGGACCAATTTATGGTGTGGGCATGTGTCATTTTGTTAAGACAAAATTAGATATATTTAAGGGACAAGAATTGTCGTGGATGGTGTAAGGAGTTAATGGCTTAATTAAACAAAGATCGTAAGAGTTTCAATAATGGACAACTGTTGGAAGTTAAGGTTCCAATGTGTTAGACAACTTAAACAAGAATGATGAAGGAGCTGCTCCACCTTAATTCCACCAAAATTTTTGCTCTCTTTTGGACCAGAATTGGTGATGAAATATTGCAGTTACTCCCTTCATGCATAGATCTTCCAAGTTACTGCCTTTGGGAAATAAATTCAACATGGTGCTTAAGCCTCCAATTGTGGACAACATCTCTATTAACGATAACTACATGCAGAGAAAAGATGGGCAGCACGTTACCATATGATTTTAGATATGTTAAACCACTATTGTCCATCCTCTTTAGCTAGTCACATGAATGTTTAAGTTGGAGACATGGATTTTCTTATAAATTTCGTGAATGTTTGAGCATGATTTGAAGAAAGTGGTAAGTTTTCCTAACTATGTTTAGTGAAAATTTTGTATTAGGATTCTCGATTTCCTTGAATAATCCTAGTGTTTTAGCCATAACTTAGTCTACAAAACTAAAAAATGGGTGATTACAACTGTAAATGAAACCTAAGACATAGTAACAAAAATATCAAAGAGACCTAGACCTAATGCTAGTTGAATCATATTGAAAATTGAAATTGATTATGGTAACTTGATGTTGTCTTTGTGTTGAAGCAGCTTTTGATTTTTAGTATATGTTTTATAAGTTATAAGTTTAAATCGCATGATTTTGATGATATGAAAACTAGAGACATAGGGTAACAAATGTCTTGAAGACTTCAAAACATAATTTGAATGTTTGGAAGACTTCAAAACAAGTGGAGGCATGGTTAAATAAAGAGAAAAACAGTATGGTAAATGGAGAGGAAAACAACACACATATCCATATCTTATGTATGTTATTCAATGGGTATTAATTGGCAGCATGTAGATGCTTTATATGTGGCTTAATAGCTATTCAATGGCAGCATATATGTTTTTCATAATTCAATGGTTCAATGTAAGGAAACCAGTAGGTATATATTATGCATGTTATTTAAATGGAAAGAAGACAACATATATAAAACATGGAAGTCATTCAATGGTTGAATGAAAAGAAAAAATAATTTTAATCTTATAAAATGCTAAGATTTTGGATAAGCCCTTTGTCATAAAATTTGTAAAACAAGGTGGTAAGTTATGGATATATTTGGCAAGTTTTAGGAACCCTTCATGAGTCTCCCTGATAGTTGAATAAGACAATAAAGTTTTCTCATCACCATAGACTTGGGACTAATAAAGGAAAAACATCGCACACATAAGGGAGGTTAACTATAAATGAGAAATAGTGAGTGTACCTTTAAATTGATTTTGTAAAGATGGTTTTCACCTTAGTATGAAAAGTATGTTTATGAATAATTCCATTAGTGCTACTACTTGAATTTAAAAGTTAATCTTTATAAGATTTACATATGTTTTGATTTAACATTGAATTGAGTTTTGAACGCACTTAGAAACTAATGAGATGTACACACACTTTGAATTGGAATTGAATTGAAATTTGCATATGCTTTGAATTTGCATAGAAATGGATTTTGAATATGTTTTTAATTGATATTGAAAGGAGGCACACTCATGTATTAATTGTGGTTTAGCCTATAGTACGCCGTTAGGTCTTTATACATACAATTATATCAATTAGAGTAGGTCCTAATATGCATGGTAGTGTTTGGGGGCATTTTTCACGAACATGGGTGGTGTTATGTCTGTTAATATATCCTGTGAGTCGCCATTTCCACTTATGGAGTATATATTATACTAGCACTGTTATGGGTAAGCAATGCAGAACTAACTCTGTAACTACTAATTTATACGTAGTGCTAGCATCATTGTGGGTACGTGATGCAAAACTAGCTTCATAAAAATCGTTATATCGAGGTTGATTAGGTATGGGTAATCGATGTAGAACCGGCTCCATGGCCTTACACCTAAGGGTACCATATGGCAAAGAAAATTAGTGATAGGTTATGTTTTAAAAAGAAAGTTCATGAAAGTATTGATTGCCATCGCTGCATACTTTACAAGAAAAGTGGAACTTGATCTGAGAAAATTTCATATGTTTTCTTTTACATATGGATTACTCTTATGGAAAGAAAAGAAAAATTTTCTTTTATGGATGTTAATATTTATATAAATGTTTTCATTTGAAACCAATAATACACATTGAGCTCATTTAGCTCACCCTTTACTTTCTGTTTTTAAATAAAACATCCCAGGTGCAAGCTCAGGGTCTTCAATAGTAGTGACTCCACCTCGCAAGTAGTTAACTTCTTCAAGTGTTGTTATGTAGGCATTTTTATTTTTCCTTGTACATTTTTTTGAGAACTGTTGCATATCTTTGAACATGTTTTGGAAAGTTCATTTGTATAAAGAATGGATGTGTATAAAGGTTTTTTAATGAAATGTATGACGTTGTTTTAGCTTTTCAAAGTTTATTGATGTAACTATTTGAGACTGCATTAAGTGGATTTGAAGTCCACAATTTGGAGTTGAGAAGTTGATGTGATAATATAAGTGTTTTGAATTTTTACAGGGACTTTGAAATTTTTGGTATGTCAAAATATAGCCATTGTGCTGGTGAAATTTTAATAAACTGAAAAACAAAACTCTACTATTTACATTTCTTATTAGGAATAGAAGCTCTTCCTTAACAAGGGCAATATGTTTAGCTTCATAGGAACTTTCCAGCCGACTCAGATATTGACTGGAGAGCCACCGTGGAGTGTTAGGCAAGTCACCTAGTCATTATAGGATAAGGGCCTGTCAGTGTTGGTATCAAAGCCCGAATTTTAAAAAATGGGTTGCCTTTTTTGTTATTTAAGGTTTTTATGTTGTTTTAAAAGTGAGGTGACCAATAAAATATTGTGATTTACATGTATATGATTTCATAAATTGAAAGCTTCTCACATTTTATATTTTTGTCAAATACATAGCACGATGCATAGACGAGGCTATGGACATCCTAGGATAGCCATTCCAGTGGCTCCTGTACCTGAGTCATCCCTGGCATGGGAGGATAACCACATTCTAGAGTCAGCAAGTGCCTTCATGAATTAATCATAGTCCCAATCGTCAGGGTTAGCGGAACCATCCAGAGTGAGTTTTAATGTAGAATAGATGGCTTAGAATCTTACTGCAACAATGCGATAATCTCATAAAAGTGTGGAAGCTTCTGGATGCTCAATTGAGTGCATTTATAAATTGGGCGTCAAGACTTTTAATGGGAGTTGAGATCTCGAGAGTGCATTCATATAGTTAAATCAGGTCATGAACATATATAAAGTTGTCAAATGCACAGATGAGCAGAGAGTTTTTCTCCTCAAGGACAAGGCTAAAGATTGGCAGGAAGCCATTGAGAAACAAAATTCAGATAGGGTATCTTGGGCAGAATTTCAGAGAGAGTTCATAGATAGATTCTACCTTCATAGTTATAGGGATGCAATGGTAGAGGAATTCTTCTATCTAGAGCAAGGTCTGACATCAATGACGGATTATGAGAAGAGAGTTTTAGAACTTGTCATAAATGTTCCATTTATTACTAGTAGTGAAGAGTAGAAGTGCAAAAGGTTTACTACAGTCTTGAGTCCTAGAGTACGGATTCACCTATCATTGGCTTCACAGACAAACTATGGGGAATTAGTTGAAGTCATGATAAAAGTGGAGAGAAATATAAAAAGAATCACTCAGAGTTCAAGATCAAAATAAAAGCACAATGCACCAGTTAGTTCATCTCAGGGTTCGGCTAAGAAAAATAAGTAAAGATTGAGTGGTGGTATGAGGTTTAGTAAAGATGGACCGTCTAACCAGGGATCTTTTGGGTCACCCACTAGGCCCAGAGACTCCTGTGATAGTAGGACCTTAGTGCCAGAGTGTGTTACTTATAGAAAAAGACATTTAGGTGAGTGTTTGATGAATATGACGAGTTGCTACCATTATGGTAAGGAGGGTCATTTCATCAGAGACTGTCCTCAGTTAGTCACCGGGGGTCACAGATAGGGCACCCAAGGTTCTTAGACTAGAGGGTCGTGTTTTACTAGATCTGGTAAAGGTTCCAAGGGTAGGAGAGCAACCCATGCAGGGCAGGTAGGGAAACCACGTACCCAAGACCAAGCTTTTACAGTCACTCAGTAGGAGGCTAATGACACACCAGAGGTAGTCACCAGTAGGATTATTGTTTCTGATCATGATGCATATGCTTTAACAGATCCTGGTGCTATATATTCTTTCATGTCTATATATTTTTCTACAAAATTAAGTGTTGAGCATCAATTATTAGATGTTGGGGTAATAGTTTCCATTCCAGATGGGAATTTACTTTTCGCTAAAAAAGTGTTATAAATAGTATAAAACTAATTGGAGGCAAGGAATTCCCAGCAAACCTTATCATATTGGATATCTAAGATTTTTTTGTTATTCTCATAATGGATTGGTTATCCACACATCGTGCATTGGTGGATTGTTTTAAAAAGGAGGTTAGCCTAAGTAGTTTAAAGAAACTAGAGGTAATATTTTGTGGGTTACAGAAAGTTCTTTCCACTAGTATCATGACTGCCATTGTAGCTAATAGAATGCTCCATAAAGGATGCAAGGGATATCTGGCTTATATGATTGAAAATAATAATAATGAGATTACTTAGAGATATTCCAGTGGTGAAGTAGTTTCCTGACATATTTTTGGAGGATCTTCCAGGATTACCCCTAGATAGGGTAAGACAATTTGAGATAGATATACTGCCAAAAGCCTAACCAATTTAAATTACTCTATATAGAATGGCTCTAACGGAGTTAAAGGAATTGAAAGTGTAAATGAAGGAATTATTAGATAAGGGTTTTGTCAGACTCAGTTGTTCTCCACATGGGGTTCCAGTCTTATTCATAAAAAAAAGGATGGGAGTTTGAGGTTGCATATCAACTATAGATGATTGAATAGAGTGATAGCTTGCAACCAATATCTGCTCCCAAGGGTTGATGATTTGTTTGATCAGCTACAGGGATCTAAGAGGTATTCAAAGATTGTTCTAAGATCAGGTTATCATCAATTGAAAATCCGCAGCGAAGATGTTCTAAAAACTGCCTTTAGTATGAGGTACGGGCATTATGAATTTTTAGTTCTGCCCTTTGCGTTAAAGAGTGCACCAGCTGCTTTTATAGATTTAATAAATAGGGTGTTTCAAGAGTGCCTAGATAAATTTGTGCTTGTGTTTATTGATAACATATTGGTGTACTTAAGAAGTCAGGAGATCATGTAGAACACCTTCGAATTTTACTACAAGCCTTATGAGAGCACTAGTTATATGCCTTGTTTAGTAAGTGCTAGTTTTGGGTTAATAAGGTTACTTTTTTAGGTCTTGTCATTTCAGCTGAGGGACATTGTGTAGATCCCCAAAAAGATTGAAGTTGTTACTAATTAGAGACCTCTCACCACTGTGATGGAAGTTAATAGCTTTCTAGGATTGGCAGGCTATTATAGGAAATTCGCTAAAAGGTTTTCCAGAATAGCAAGTTCACTAACTAAGTTTACGTGAAAAAGAGGAAAATTTTGAGTGGTCAGATGCATATCAATGAAGTTTAGATGAATTGAAAGAAATGCTGACAATAACGCCTATACTCACATTACCATCTGGGACTGATGGATTTGCAGTGTATAGTGATGTCTCGAGACTAGGATTAGGGTGTGTACTTATGCAGAATGATAAGGTCGTAGCCTATTCTTCTAGGCAATTGAAGAAGCATGAATAGAACAATCTCACCCATGATTTATAATTGACAGCAGTAGGTTCTGCATTAAGAATATAAAGGCATTACTTGTATGCTGTTCCTTGTAGAATTTTCATGGATCACTGGAGTTTGCAATATTTGATTACTCATAAGGAATTGAACATGAGGCAGAGGCAGTGGTTGGAGTTAATAAAAGATTATGATTGTACGATAGAATAGCATCCCAGAAAAGTCAATGTAGTGGTTGATGCCTTAAGTAGGAGACCTAGCAATTCAATTACACAACTAAAGGCATTATATCTTCAACTTCTTGTAGAAATGAGGTTTCTAGGAGTGAAATTGGACATGATAGATTCAAGAATATTAATTGCTACCTTTCATGTTCATCCCATCATGGTGGATCAGATTATAGAGAGATAAAAACAAGAGCTGCAATTGATGAAATTGAAGGCAGAAGTTAAGACTGGGCAGATAATGGATTTTACAATCTAAGAAGATGGTACAGTAATGAGAGGGTAACGATTATGTGTAATCGATGTAGAAGAATTAAAGAAAGAGATCTTAGAGAAAGCTAACTCCTTAGTTTACGCTATGCATCAGGGTAGGATAAAAATGTACCACACTCTTAAATAACATTATTAGTAGAGAGGAATGATGAAGGAAATAGCAAACTTTGTTTCTAAGTGTCTAACTTATCAATAAGTAAAAGTAGAACATTAGAATCTTATAGGATTAGTATAGCCCCTCTTCATCCCATAATGAAAATGTGAGAAGATTACTATAGATTTTATTGTAGGACTCCCACAAACTCAGAGAAGGGCGATGCTATATGGGTGACAGTGAACAGGTTAACAAAGTCCCTACTTTTCCTTCCAATTAAGAATGATTATCCCTTAAACAAGTTGGCCAAGCTGTATGTTGATAAGATTGTAAGACTCTATGGTACGTCGATTTCTATTGTCTCAGATCGTGACCCTAGGTTTATATCAAAATTTTAGCCCAACTTACAAAAAGTTGTAGGTACATGCTAGAAGTTTTGCACTGCCTTTCACCCTCAGACTGAGGGTCAGTTAGAGAGAACTATTTAGAAACTTGAGGATATGCTTAGATTTGGTGTCATAGAGTTCAAGGGGAGTTGGGATATACACCTACCACTGATAGAGTTTGCCTATAATAATAGTTATCAAGCCAGCATTGTCATGGCCCCTTATGATGCTCTTTATAGAGGAAAATACAGAACTTTGGTATGTTAGGATGAGGTAGGTTAAAGGAAAATGATAGGTCCCGAACTTATGCAGGTGACAACAGATAAAGTTCAGATTATTTGTGACAGATTAAAGATAGCTTAGGATAGACAAAAAAGCTATGCGGATAATCGTCATAGGGATCTTGTATTTGAAATTGGAGAAAAGGTATTTCTTAAGATTTCTCCTTGGAAAGGAATATTGAGATTTAGGAAACGCGACAAATTAAGTTCGCATTACATAGGACCGTATGAAGTTATGAAAAGGAATGGATCAGTAGCGTATTAATTGAAGTTAATAGACAAACTTGCAAAGATTCACAATGTCTTTCATATGTCTATGCTTTGCAAATATCTAGCTGATCCTTCTCATGTAATCACAGAGCAATCAATGAATTTAAAGGAAGATTTGACTTTCGAAGAAGAACCGATGCAACTTCTTGAATATAGAGACCAGCTTCTGTGTAAGATTATTCCTTTAGTTAAAGTGCTATGGAGGAATCATGCGGTAGAAGAAGCTACATAGGAGCCCAAGCACCAAATGTGTGTGTTATATCCCTATTTGTTTTGAACATGTCATTATACATTTGATTAAATTTTGAGGACAAAATTTTTTATAAGGAGGGGTGATTTTAGAACCCCAAACTTTTCTTTTCATGTGTCTATAAAATTTCATTTCGAGTGAATGATGTATTCATGATAATGTAAATTTTATTTTCGCTAAAAGATGAATTAGGAACCCAACCCTAAATGACAAGTATCAAAGTCAAATGATAGTCAAAAAATATTAGAGTTGACTGGTATAGAAATAGGCCAAAAATAAATTCAATCATATGGATTTATGATATATCAAGATTGACTTTGTTTTAAATTATTATGGAATAAATTTGAAGCATTCTTGGGCCGAAACATAAGGACATAAGAATCAGTCATAGTTATAGGTACTTAAAGTAAATCAATCTAACTTATATGTTGATATATTTAGGTGTAACATTTTATTAATTAGACATGAAATTTCTACCGAAATTGGATAGATTTTTCTTAAGCCACTTAATTGTTTTGGAAAAAAAATACATGTACATGTTAATGGACCTTAAGTGGTAGTTTTCATAAAGTTCTTATTATTTTTGAACAAGAATGCATTAAAAACTTGTGCTGTCACATTTATGAAGGAGTAGATGTGAGGGACATAAAATTTGTTACAAGTGAGGCCAATATATAGTGCATACATGTGTCATTTTGGTGTGACAAAATTAGAACAACTTGTTATATTTAGGGCCAAGAATTGTCGTGGAATATGTAAGGAGTTAATGGCTTAATTAAACAAAGATGGTGAGAGTTTAAACAATGGATAGCTGTTGGAAGTTAAGCTTCCAATGTGTTGGACAACTTAAACATGAATGATGAAGGAGCTGCTCCACCTTAATTCCACCAATGTGTTTGACAGCTTCCAACAACGTGTAGCCTAAACAAAAATGATGAAAAAGTTGCTCCACCGTCATTCCACCGAAATTTCAGCTTTCTTTTGGACCAAAATTGATGATGAAATATTGCAGCTGTTCCCTTCATGCATAGGTCTTCCAAGTTTACCTTTGGGAAATAAATTAAGCATGGTGTTTAAGCCTCCAACTATGGACAACACCTTTATCAACACCAACTACATGTAGGGAAAAGACGGGCAGCACATTACCATTTGATTTTAGGTATGTTAAACCACTTTTTTCCATCCTCTTTAGCTGGTCACATGAATGCCTAACTGGAAACATGAATTTCCTTATAAATTACGTGAATGTTTGAACATGATTTGAAGAAAGAGGTAAGTTTTCCTAACTATGTTCAGTGAAAATTTTGTATTAGGTTTCTCAGTTTCCTTGAACAGTCCTAGTGTTTTGGCCATAAATTAGTCTAAAGAAACTAAAATTGGGTGATTTCAACTACAAATGAAACCTAAGACATAGTACTAAACATATCTAGAAGAGACCTAGACCTAATTCTAGTTGAATGATATTGAAAATTAAGATTGATTTTGGTAACCTAATTCTGTCCCTGTGTTGAAACAACTTGTAATTTTTGGTACATGTTTCATAATTTAGAAGTTGAAATGGTATGATTTTTGATGATATGAAAATATAGACATAGGGAAATAAATGTCTAGAAGACTTTAAAACCTAATTTGAACGTTTGATATGTGAAAATTAAGGAACAAGTGCAGGAATGGTTAAATGGAAAGAAAAATAGCATGGTAAATGGAGAGGAAAACAACATGTATATCCATATCTTGTGTATGTTATTCAATGGGTATTAATTGGCAGCATGTAGATGCTGTATATGTGGCTTAATAGCTATTTAATGGAAACATGTATGTTGTAGATAGTCAATGGATCAATGCCAGGAAAACAGTAGTTATACACTATGTACGTTATTTAAATGGAATGAAGGCAGCATGTATAAATCATAGAGGTTGTTCAATGGTTGAATAAAAAGAAAACAAAATTTTAATCTTACAAAATGCTAAGATTTTGGCTAAGCCCTTTGTCATAAAATTGTAAAACAAGGTGGTAAGTTATAGATGTACTTGGCAGGTTTTGGGGACCCTTCAGGGGGTCTCCGTCATAGCTGAATAAGAAAATAAAGTTTTCTTGTCACGTTAAACTCGAGATTAATAAATGAAAAACACCAGACACATAATGGTGGTTAACGATAAATGACAAACAGTGAGTGTACCTTTAAATTGATTTTGTAAAGATGGTTTTTACGTTTGTATGAAAAGTATGTTTATGAATAATTCCATTTGTGCTGCTACTTGAATTTAAAATTTAATCTTCATGAAATTTACATATGCTTTGATTTAATATTGAATTGAGTTTTGAATGCACCTGGAAACTAATGAGATATACACACTCTTTGAATTGGCATAGAATTGAAATTTTCATATGCTTTGAATTAGCCTAGAAATGGATTTTGAATATATTCTTAATTGGTATTGAAATGAAGCGCGCTTATGTATTAATTATGGTTTAGCCTATGGTACGCCGTTAGGTCTTTACACATACAATTATATTGATTAGAGTACTTCCTAACATGCATGGTGATGTTTAGGGGGCGTTTGTCAATAACATGGGTGGTGTTGTGTACGTCAGTATGTCCTGTGAGTCGCCCTCTACATGTGTGGACTATATATTATGCCAGCAGTGTTACAGGTAAGCAATGCAGAACCAGCTCTATAACCAGAGATTTATATGTAGTGCTAGCATCGTTATGGGTAAGTGATGCAGAACCAGCTTCATAACAATCGGTATATAGAGGTTAGTCAGGCATGGTTAAGCAATGCAAAAATATCTTCATGGCCTTACACCTAAGGGTACCATATGACAAAGAAAATTAGTGATAGGATATGTTTTAAAAAGAAAGTTAATGAAAGTATTGATTGCCATTGCAGTATACTTTACAAGAAAAGTGGAACTTGATCTCAAAAAAATTTATATGTTTTGTTTTAAATATTCATTTATCTTATAAAAAGAAAAGAATTTCTTTTGTAAGAACATTGGTTATTACTTGAAAAGAAAAGAAATTCTTTTCTTTTATGGAGATTAATATTTGTTTAAATGTTTTTATTTGAAACCAATAACACTTACTGATCTCGTTTAGCTCGCCCTTTATTTTCTATTTTTAAATAAAATCTCCCAGGGGCACGCTCAAGGGCTTCAATAGCCAAGGCTGTACCTTGCGAGTAGTCAACTTTATCAAGTGAAGTGCTGTTGTGTAAGCATTTTTATTTTTCCTTGTACATATTTTTGAGAACTGTTGCACATCTTTAAACATGCTTTGGAAAGTACATTTATATAAAGAATAAATGTGTATAAAGGTTTTTAAATGAAATGTAT
The DNA here is from genome assembly GCA_027478495.1 of Erythroxylum alaternifolium. Classification (NCBI taxonomy): domain Eukaryota; kingdom Viridiplantae; phylum Streptophyta; class Magnoliopsida; order Malpighiales; family Erythroxylaceae; genus Erythroxylum; species Erythroxylum alaternifolium. The sequence goes on along the minus strand of JANIIA010486662.1, from coordinate 2,336 downwards.
GACGTTGTTTTAGCCTTTCAATGTTTATTGATGTAACTATTTAAGACTGCATATGAGTGGATTTGAAGTCCACAATTTGGAGTTAAGAAACTGATGTGATAATAGAAGTGTTTTGTACTTTTACAGGTACTTTGAAATTTTTGGAATACAAAACATAGTCGTTGTGCTTCTGAAATGTTTTTAATAAACTGAAAAACAAAACTTCACTGTTTACATTTCTTATTGTGAATAGAAGCTCTTCCTTAACAAAGGTAATAGCCTTAACTTCATAAGAACTTTCCAGCCAACTCAGATATTGACTGGAAAGCCACCGTGGAGTTCTGCGCAGGTTGCCTAGTTATTACAAGATAGGGGCCTGTCATACCATCACCTAACACTTTTGTCTTTCCTTTCGATGTTTAGTTTTTTGTGATTTTCTTGATTCTTGGAGCCATGATTGAGTATATAACCTGAAAAAATAAGAAAACATAATAAAAACACAAAATAGTAATAAAAAATGTGAGAGAGAAAAGTGTAGAGAAAATCTTGTAAAACCTACTCAAATGATGTGATTTTTTTACATAAATCAGTAGATTTGTTGAAAGAAAAAATAATCTAAGTGAAAGATGAAAGAAAATATTAACAAATCATGTGAAATTGAATAGAGATTTAAGAGAAAGTAAAGAGCTTTGGGTGTGGCTGTAAGTTTAGAGAGAGAATATGAGAGATGAAAAAAGAGAAAACAAGTATTTGAAGGGTTAGGGTTTGAGAAAAAGGGCAAACTAGGGTTTTGAGGATGTGGGCACAAGTTGTATCTTTCATGATATTATGGCATTTCTCACCTGCCATGATTATAAGGGTGCCACGATTGTGATAAAAGGATCCTGCACTCACCATGCACATTCGTAGGACCTCTCATCATCGTGGCATGGTTAGAATTCTCCACCTATACTACATCTCGCTTACCTCATGTATCCCCCAAAACTTGTTCCCTAACTTGTAACAACTTCAAAAATATGAGATTTAACATTCAAAATCATTTTAAACACAAGAAAATATGCTAGCATTCATGAAAGCCTCATTAACATAATATGCTAATTTATGAACTAGAAACAAAAATATTAAATCCATCATAACTATTAGGTTACTGCCAAGTAATGCTTGTTGAATATCGTTAGCTTGACATACTCTTTATGTTTACCTTCAACCTGTATCTATTATTAGTGGCTTGCTACCACTCGTTTGGCCTCTATAGTAGTTTATTATACTATAAGTAAGCTACATGTTGAAAGATAATAAAAAGGACATAATTTAACAAATTAAGAATCCCAAGTAAGTCCAGTGATGCCCTTTTCTATAAAAAATTGTCAGTAAAATAGGGAATGATGAAACTTCCTAAAATGTCAATTGACTGTAACAATTTGTCCTATATTAAGGTGAACTGCTCTTTTTCTTCCTCAATCATTGTCCACCTTTCTACTTTGACTTCTTGAACAACGACTTCCTTCTCTTATTAAAGCTCTATATCCTTTATCATATGTTCTTCTTTCTCTTCTTAAATTGCAACTTCATTTGTGAATTCGACTATTATTTCTAGTCACTCTGAGGCATTAATAGGCACCAATAACATGTATCTAGCTCAATGTCTTTGTTCGAAGAAAAACTCTCTTAAAAGAGATGACGGCTAGCTTCACCGTTAGCATGATCTTCCATTTAAGATTCAGATCAAGCGTAATTGTTTAATGCATCATCGTAAGAGTTGCTCCATTTTGAATTATTAGTATGCTTATATAATATATTCGGAGGTCAGTTTCGCAAGAAAGATTGATTCTCCTATATATAATTTGGCGCCTGACATTGATAATTGTAATGGTTACCCCCACAAATGTCACAACACAAGATGGATGCTGGCTGTTCTTCTGTGTTACTTAGAAGACACCCTACTTTCCTTGTTAACTATGCATTGGAAAGTTGCCTAATTTAAACCTTTGAGTTATGAAGAGCAGAGGAGTGGCTCTTTATGAATTGATCAAATTTGGCATTAACCCCCCTCTAATTTTCATCTTGGCTTTTATTAGAGTTCAACATGCTTATTAACTTGTCCAACTTTGACTCCAAGTATCGAAGCCTATCTTGCTGGAAACCTAGTGGATCCTGTGCTCTCATATTATTGGCTGCATTGTTAATCCATATGCAACCTATGATTATATATGTTAAAGTAACTCCTATCCATGTTGTAATGCCTACATTGGGTTGGAAGAAAAGGTTTGCCAATTACTGTGTTATTATTATTATTAGTATTATTATTATTATTATTATTATTATTATTATTATTATTATTATTATTATTAATGTAT
>JANIIA010486613.1:0-15751 GCA_027478495.1 Erythroxylum alaternifolium | reverse complement strand
ACCGACTTTTGTGAAGTGTTAAGTGATGTGACACGCCACCCTCGCGGGGCACGAATTCGGGTATCACTGTCGATATCAGGTTCGGGTTCGGCGGGAGTGGGGTGTTACAAATTTGCCCATCAAAGGTGCATAGCCACTGTTCCAATGGATTGTGTTACCCACCGAAGGTGTGCCAACAGGTTTTTTCCCAACGAAGGTGTCTAGTGACTGTGCCAACGGATTAATTTGCTCACCGAAGGTGCCTAGCAACTGTGCCAATAGGTTGATCATTCCATTGAATGTCTACTAACGAGATGTTTTTCCTGCCAAAGGTGCCCAACAGGATGTTTTTCCTACCGTAGGTGCCTTGCCACCATACCAACGGGCTATTTTGCCCACCAAAGATGTGTCAACGGGCTATTTTGCCTACTGAAAGTGGTTGGCAACCACACCAATGGGCTATTTTGCCAACTGAAGGTGTCTAGCATTTGTGCAATCATGCTATTTTTCCCACCGAAGGTGCTTAACGATCATGCCAATGTGCTATTTTGCCCACAGAAGGTGTCTAGCAATCATGTCAATGGGCTATTTTTCCTACCAAAGGTGCATAGAGATCGTGCCAACAACTTGTTTTTCCCAGCAGAGGTGCCTAGCGACCGTACCAATGGGTTTTTTTTCAATGATGGTGTCTAGCAACCATGTCAACAAACTGTTTTGCCCGCCAAAGGTGTCTAGAAACCTTAACAGCGGGTGCGTTTCCCACTAAAGATGCCTAAAGGACTAATTTGCCCATTAAAAGTGCGTAGCCACTATGCCAATGGATTGTGTTACCCACCGAAGGTGTGCCAACAAGTTTTTTCCCAAAGAAGGTGTCCAGCGAATATGCCAACAGACTAATTTACCCACCGAAGGTGTCTAACAACTGTGCCAATGGGTCGATCATCCCACCAAATGTGTACTGACGGGATGTTTTTCCCACCAAAGGTGCCCAATAGGATGTTTTTCCCACCGAAGCTGCCTTGCCACCATACCAATGGGCTGTTTTACCCACCAAAGTTCTGTCAATGGGTTGTTTTGCCTACTGGACATATGCCAACGGGATGTTTATCCCATCGAAGGTGCTTAACAGGCTATTTTGCCCATTGAAAGTGCCTGACGACAATGCCAATGTACCGTTTTGCCTACCGAAGGGGTGCCAAAGAGGCGTGTTTCCCACCGAAGTTGCTTATTGAACGTGACAACGGGCTATTTTTCCAAATGAAGGTGCTTAGCGACCATACCAACGTGCTATTTTTGCCACTAAAGATGAGCCAACGAGTCATTTTTCCCACCAAAGATGCCTAACGACCGTCCCAGTGTGTTGTTTTGCCCACTAAAGATGAGCCAGCGGGCTGTGTTTTCCACCAAATGTGCCCAACAAGCCATTTTTCCAATCGAATATGCCTAATGACCATGCCAATGGGTTGTTTTGCCCAACGAAAGTACCTAGCGACTGTGAGAACTTGCTATTTTGCACTCCGAAGATGAGCCAACGGACTGTGTTTCCAACAGAAGGTGCTAAATGGGCTATTTTCCTAACAAAGGTGCCTGGTGACTACATTAACAGGCTGTTTTGCCCACAAAAGGTGTGTTAATGGGCTATGTTGCCCATCAAAAGTGCCCAATGAGTTGTTTTGTCCATCAAAGTTGCTTAGTGACCATGCCAATGGGTTGATTTGCCCAGTGAAGGTGTGCCAACGAGCTGTTTTGCCTACTAAAGGTGTGATAATAGGCTATTTTTACCATCGAAGGGGACCAACAGACTGTTTTACACCCTAATGGTGCCTAGCGATCGTGCCAATGGGTTGTGTAACATACTGAAAGTATGCCAATGGGCTGTGTTTTCACCAAAGATGTGTCAATGGGCTATTTTACCTACTAAAGGTGCTTAGCGACCACACCAACGGGCTGTTTTTTGCATCGAAGGTGCCCAATGGACTTATTTGCCCACTGAAGGTTCCTAGCCACCGTGCCAATGAGTTGTGTTGCTGACTGAAGGTGTGCCAATAGGTTGTTTTCCCAATGAAGGTGCCTAGCGACTATCCCAACTGGCCATTCTTCCCATCGAATGTGTACCAACGGGATGTTTTTCCCACCGAAGGGGCCCAATAGGTTGTTTTGCCCATCTAAGGTGCCTAGTGATTATGTCAATGTGCTGTTTTGGCCATTGAAGTTACCTAGCAAAAGGGTTGTTTTCCCACCGAAGGAGCCTAGCGATCACGTCAACGGGCTATGTTCTAACTACTAAGCCAATGGGCTGTTTTGCTCAACGAAGGAGGCTAGTGACCATTCCAACCTACTCTTTTGCCCATCGAGGGGATGCTAGCGAGCTGTGTTTCCTACCGAAAGTGCCTAGTGAACATGACAACGGTCTGTTTTGCCAAATGAAGGTGCCTAGCGACCGTGCCAACATGCTGCTTTACCCATTGCAGACGAGCCAATAGGTTATGTTTCCCACTCAAGGTGGTCGATGGGCTGATTTCCTACAAAAGTTGCTTAGCGATAGTGCCAATGTGTTATTTTGCCCACTAAAGCTGAGCCAACCAGCCGTGTTTCCCACCAAAGGTGCCCAACGGGCTATTTTTCCCCTTGAAGGTGTGTCAACAGGCTATTTTCCCACTGAAGGTGTGCCAACGGGCTGTCTTTCCCATTGAAGATGCCTAGCCATCGAGCTAATGGGTTGTTTTCCCTAACGAAGGTGCTTAGCGACTGTGCCAACATGCTATTTTGTCCACCGAAGATGAGCCAATAGGTTGTGTTTCCCATCAATGGTGCTTGGTGACCCTGACAACAAACTGTGTTTCTTATTGAAGATGCCTAACGATTGTGCCAACGGGCTATTTAGCCCATCGAAGGTGTTCCAACGGGCTGTGTTTCCCAACAAAGGTACCTAGTGAATGTGCCAATAGGCTATTTTTCTCATCGAAGTTCTGCCAACGACTATTTTGCCCACCAAAGGTGCCTAAGAAGCTATTTTTCCCACCGAAGGTACCTTGCCACCAAGCCAACAGGTTGTTTTGCCCACCAATGCCCTACAAATGGGTTGTTTTGTCTACCAAAGTTATGCCAACTGGATGTTTATCCCATTGAAGACCAACGGACTATTTTGCCCACTAAAGGTGCCTAGTGACAGTGTATGCCATTTTGCTCACCAAAGTGGTGCCAACGAATTGTGTTTCCCACCAAAGGTGCCTTGTGAACGTTACAATAGGCTATTTTGTCAAATGAAGGTGCCTAGTGACCATGCCAACATGCTATTTTGCCCACTAAGATGAGCCAATTGGTTGTGTTTCCCACCAAAGGTGCCTAACAGACCGTTTTTCTCACCAAAGGTGCCTGGCGATCGTGTGAAGGGGTAATTTTGCCCATTGAAGGTGTGCCAATGGGTTGTGTTTCCCACAAAAGGTGCCTAGCTAACATGCCAATGGGCTCTTTTGCCTAACAAAGGTGCCTAGTGACTGTGCCAGCTTGCTATTTTTCCCACTGAAGATTAGCCAATGGGCTGTGTTTCTCATCGAAGATGCCCGACGAGCTGCATTTCCCACCAAAGGTGCCCAGAGACCGTACCAATGAGTTATTTTGCCCATCAAAGGTGTTCCAACGATCTATTTTGCTAATAGAAAGTGTGACAACAGGCTATTTTTCCTATCGAAGGGGACCAAGGGACTGTTTGCCCCCCATTGGTCCCTAGCGACCGTGCCAACAGGCTATGTAACCCACTGAAGGTGTCCCAATGGGTTGTTTTTCCCACCGAAGGTGCCTAGTGACCTTGCCAACCTGCTGTATTGGTCACCGAAGGTGCGGCAATGGGTTCTGTTTCCTACGTAGGGTGCCTAACAGACTATTTTCCCACCAAAGCTACCTAGTGACTGTGCCAACGGGCAGTTTTGCCCACTAAAAGTGTGCCAGCAAGTTTTGTTTCCCACCGAAGGTGCCTAATGGGTTGTTTTTTCCCATCGAAGATGCTTGGTGACTTTGTCAACGGGCTGTATTTCCTACCGAAGGTGTGCCAAAAGGTTATGTTTCCACCAAAAGTGCCCCATAAGTTATTTTTCCCACTGAAGGTGCATAGCATTCGTGTCAATGGGCTATTTTGTCCATTAAAGGTGCATCAACGAACTATTTTGCCTACCGAAGATGTGTCAGTGGGCTGTCTTCTCCACTGAAGGTGCCCAACAGACTGTTGTGCCCACTGAAGGTACCTAGCGACTATGTCAACGGACTGTGTTACCTACCAAACATGTGTCAACGGGTTTTTTTCGAACTAAATGAGCCTAAAGAACGTGCCAACTGGCTGTTTTGCCCATAGAAGGTGTATAGCAGTCATGCCAATGGGCTATTTTTCCCATCGAAGGTGTGCCAATAGGCTGTTTTTCCCACTAAAGGTGGGAAGAAAATGTGCAAATGGGCTATTTTTTCCACTAAAGGTTCCAAGTGATTGTGCCAACATGTTGTTTTCCAACCAAAGGATTGCAAACATGCTCTTTTTCCCACTGAAGGTGTACAAAATGGCTATTTTTGCGCTGAAGGTGCCTAGCAAATGTATCAATGGGCTATTTTGCCCATCAAAGGTGCCTAGCGACCATGCCAATGTGTGTTTTATGTGCCTAAGGTGTGCCAACGGCCTGTGTTTCCCACCGAAGGTGCCCAATGGGTTGTTTTTTGTACCAAAGGTGCTTCGTAATCATGCCAACAAGCTGCTTTACCCACTAAAGCCAACGACTATTTTTTGAACGGATGGTGCCTTACGACCGTGCCAACGAGCTGTTTTGCCCATCAAATATTTGCCAAGGGGTGTTTTACTTATCAAAGGTTAGCTAACATGCTACTTTTCTAACCAAAAGTGCCCAATGGAGTGTTTTTCCCATTAAAGGTGTCTAATGACCATACCAACGGGCTATTTTGGCCGCCGAATGTGTGCCATCTAGCTATTTTTCCCACTAAAGGTGCCTAACGACTGCACCAAAGGGCTATTTTGCCCACCAAAGGTGACTAGTAATTGTGTCAACGTGCTGTTTTTACCACCGAAGGTGTGCCAACAATCGATTTTACCCAACAAAATGATGCCTAGCGACAGTGCCAACAACCTATTTTGCCTACTGAAGGTGCCTAGAGATACTACTAACGGGCTGGTTTGTCCATTGAAGGTGTGCCAACGAGTTATTTTTTGCATCGATGGTGCCTAGCGACCATGCAAATAGGCTATTTTGCCCACCTAAGGTGTGCTAACGAGCTGTTTTGCCTATTGAATGTGTGCCAATAGGTTGTTTTTCCCAACAAAAGTGCCTAACGGACTGTTTTTTCCCACCAAAGATACCTGGCAACCGTGCCAATGGGCTATTTTACCCACGAATGGTGTGCTAACGAGCTATGTTTCCCAGTGAAGGTGCCTAATGGGTAGTTTTTCCATCAAAGGTGCCTAGCGACTGTGCCAACGTGCTGTTTTTCCATCAAAGGTGTGCCAACAGGCTATGTTTCCCACCAAAGGTGCCCAACAGGTTATTTTTCCTACTAAAGGAGCCTAGCAAAATGCCAACGTGCCAATGTGCCAACGGGATGTTTTTTCTACAGAAGGTGCCTAGCGACTATCTCAATGGGTTGTTTTACCCACAAAAGGTGTGCCAGTAAGATATGTTTCCTACAGAAGGTGCCTAGCAAAAGTACTAAAGGTTTGTTTTTCCCAACGAAGGTACGTAGCGACTTTTCCAACATGCTGTTTTGCCAAAAGTAGATGTGTCAGTAAGCTAGGTATCCCATCGAAGGTGCCCAACGGTCCATTTTTTCCACCGAAGGTGCCTAATCAACGTGCCAATTGGCTATTTTTCCCACTAAATGTGTGCAAAATATCTATTTTGCCTACCAAAGTTGTGCTGACGGGCTGTTTTTCCCACCGAACGTGCTTAGTGATTGTGCCAATAGGCCATTTTTCCTAGCAAAGGTGACCAATGGACTATTTTGCCCACCAAAGGTGCCTAGCAACCTTGAAAATGGGTTGTGTTACCCTCCAAAGTGTGGCAATGGGTTGTTTTTCCCACCAAAGGTGCCTAGTGACTATGACAACGTGTTGTGTGCACAATGAAGGTGTGCCAACAAGCATTGTTTTGCACCAAAGGTGCCTAACGGGCTGTTTTTCGCACTTAAGGTGCCTAGAGACTGTGCGAATGGGCTATTTTTCCTACCAACGGTGTACCAACGAGTTGTGTTCCCCATTGCAAGTGCCCAACTGGTTGTTTTACCCATCTAAGTTATGCAAACAAGCTATGTTTCCCACCTAAAGGTGCCCAACAGGTTGTTTTTCCCACAGAAGGTGTTTTGAGACTGTGCCAACGGGCTGTTTTTCCCACTAAAGGTGCATCAACGGGTCGTTTTGCCTACCAAAGGTGTGCCAATGTATTTTTTTTCCAACTGAAGGTGCCCAACAGACTGTTTTACCCAGCAATGATACCTAGCGATTATGCCAACGACTTGTATTACCCACCGAAGGTATGCCAAAGGATTGTTTTTGCCACCAAAGGTGCTCAGCGAACATACCAACGGGCTATTTTGGCCATCGAAGGTGCTTAGCGATGTGCCAATAGGTTGTGTTACCCCCCGAAGGTGTGCTAACAGGTTATTTTTCCTATCAAAGATGCTTAGAGAATGTGTCAATGGGCTATTTTGCCCATCAAAGGTGCCTAAAAACTATACCAACATGCTATTTTTCCCATTGAAGGTATGCCATCATGCTATTTTTCCTTCCGAATGTGTGCCAACACTTCGTTTTTCCCATTAAATGTGCCTAGAAAAAGTGACAATGGGCTAGTTTTCCCATTAAAGGTGCCCAGCGACTATGCCAACTTGTCGTTTTTCCCAACAAATGTGTACCAATGGGTTGTTTTGCCCACCAAATGTGCTTGGTGACTATATCAGGGGGTTGTTTTTCCCACCAAAGGTGCACCAACGGGTTACCCACCGAAGGTGTCCAATGGGTTGTTTTTCCCACCAAGGTGCCCAACGACTGTGCCAACAAGTTATTTTGCCCACAAAAGGTTTGCCAACAAGCTATGTTTCCCACTGAAGCTACCCGATGGGTTATTTTTCCAATCAAAGGCTCAATGGGTTGTTTCTCCCACTGATGGTGTGCCAACAACTTTTGTTTCCCAGTGAAGGTGCCCAACACGCCTCTTTCCCATCGAACGCATGAAGAGACCGTGCTAAATGGTTGTTTTCTTATCCAAGGTGTTCCAACTGGCTGTTTTTCATACAGAAGGTGCCCAACAAACTGTTTTGCCCACTAAAGGTACTTAGGGAACTTGTCAATGAGCTGTGTTATCCACCGAAGGTTAGCCAATGGGTCTTTTTTCCCATCAAAGGTGCCTAGCAAACGTGCCAATAGGTTGTTTTGCCCACCGAAGATGCTTAGCGACCTTGCCAACGTGCTGTTTTTCCTACAGAAGGTGCCCAACGGGCTAATTTTTCCAACAAAGGTGCCCAACGGACTGCTTTTCCCACCGAAGGTTCCTAGCAACTATGCCAATGGGCTATTTTACCCACCTAAAGTGTGCCAACGAGTTGTGTTCTCCATTTCAGTTGCCCAATGGGCTGTTTCTCCCATCGAAGGGCTTAGTGACCGTACCAACGAGATGTTTTTCCAACCAAAGTTATGCCAATAGGCTATGTTTCCTATTGAAGGTGCCCAATAGGTTGTTTTTTTAAGCAAAAGGTGCCTTGTGACTGTGCTAACAGGTTGTTTCGCCTACCAATGGTGTGCCAACGGGTTGTTTTTCTTACTTAAGGTGCCCAACAGACTGTTTTTCCAACTGAAGGTATCTAGCTACTATGCCAACGGGTTGTATTACCCACTGAAGGTGTGCCAAAGGCTGTTTTTGACACTGAAGATGATCAGTGAATGTGTCAACAGGCTGTTTCGCCCACCAAAGGTAATTGGGGACTATACCAACGGGTTGTGTTGCCTACCGAAGGTGTGCCAACGGGCTTTTTTTCCTAGTGAAGATGCTTAAAGAATGTGCCAATGGGCTATTTTGCCCACCAAAGGTGCTTAACGACTATGCAAACATGTTATTTTTCCCACTAAAGGTGTTCCAACGTGTTGTTTTTCCCACAGAAGGTGTGCCAACAAGCTGTTTTTCCCATAGAATGTGCCTAGAAAATGTGTTAATGGGCTATTTTTCCTATCGAAGATGCTTGGCGACCGTGCCAACAGGTTGTTTTTCCCAAAAAATGTGTACCAATGGGCTATTTTGCCCATCAAATGTTCTTAGGCATTGTGTCAAGATGCTGTTTTCCCACCGAAGGTTTGCCAACAGGCTATTTTTCTACCAAAATCACCCAACGGATTATTTTTCCCACTAAAAGTGCCTTGTGGCCTTGCCAACGGGCTATTTTTTCCCACTGAAGGTGAACCAACGGGCTATTTTTTCCAGCAAAGTGCCTTATGGCCATGCCGGCGGGCTGTTTTTCCCACCAAAGGCATCCAACAGGCTGTTTTTCCCATCAAAGGTGTCCCACGTGCTGTTTTTCCCACCGAAAGTGCCTTTTGACCGTGCCAATGGGCTGTTTTTCCCATCGAAGATGTGCCAATAGGTTGTTTTTCCCACCGAAAGTGTCTTGCGACAGTGCCAACAAGATGTTTTTCCTACCGAACTTGTGCTAACGGGCTGTTTTTCCCACTAAAAGTGCCCAACGGGCTGTTTTCCCACTGAAAGTGCCTTCCAGTCAAGCCAACGGATTTTTTTTCCAACCAGAAGGTGCAAACAGGCTATTTTGCCCAATGGTCTGTTTTTCCAACAGGTTGTTTTTCTCGCCGAAAGTGCCTTGCGATCGTGCCAACGTGTTGTTTTGCCCAGCGAAGGTGTGCCAACGTGCTATTTTTCCAACCGAAGTTTTCCAACGGGCTGTTTTTTCCGCCAAAAGTGCCTGGCGGCTATCCCAACGGGCTATTTTGCCTATCGAAGGTTTGCCAACCGGCTGTTTGTCCCACCAAAAGTGCCTTGCGGTAGTGGCAACGAGCTATTTTTCCAACTGAAGGTGTGCCAACGGACTGTTTTTCCCATCGAAGTTACCCAACGGGCTTTTTTCCCACTGAAAGTGCCTTGCAGTCTTGCCAACGGGCTATTTTGCCCATCGAATGTTTGCCAACGAGCTATTTTTCCTACTGAAGTTGCCCAACAGGCTATTTTTCCCACCTAAGTTGCCCAACGGGTTGTTTTACCCACCGAAGGTTTGCCAACGTGTAGTTTTTCCAACCGAAAGTGCCTTGTGGCCATGCTAACGGACTGTTTTCCCTACCGAAGGTGTACCAACGGGCTATTTTTCCTACCAAAAGTGCCTTGTGTCTGTGCCAAGGTGCTGTTTTTCCCACCGAACGTGTGCCAACCGGCTGTTTTTCCCACTGAAAGTGTCGTGCGGCTGTGCCAACAGGCTGTTTTGCCCACCGAAGGTGCGCCAACAGTTGTTTTTCCCACTGAAGATTCCCAATCAGTTGTTTTTCCCACCGAAGTTTCCTAAAGGACTATTTTTACCCCCGAAAGTGCCCAACGGACTGCTTTTCCCACCGAAAGTACCTTGCGGTCATGCCAATAGGCTATTTTTTCCACCGAAGGTGTACCAATGGCCTGTTTTCCCAACAAAAATACCCAACGGGCTGTTTTTCCACCGAAGGTGTGCCAACAAGTTGTTTTTCACACTGAAAGGGCCTTGTGGCCGTGCCAAAGGGCTGTTTTTCACACTAAAAGTGCCTTGTGCTCATGCCAATGAGCTGTTTTTCCCATTGAAAGTGCCTTGAGTCCACCCCAATGGGTTGTGTTTGCCCACTTAAAGGTGTGCCAATGGGTTGTTTTCCCACTGAAGTTGCCCAACGGGCTATTTTTCCCGTCAAAAGTGCCTTGCGATAGTGCCAACGGGTTGTTTTACCCATCGTAGGTGCGCCAACAGGCTGTTTCTCTCACTGAAGGTGCCCAATGGCTATTTTTCCCATCAAAAGTGCCTTGTGGCCGTGACAACGGGCTTTTTTGCTCACTGAAGGTGTGCCAACGGGCTGTTTTTTCCACTGAAAGTGGCTTTTGGCCTTGCCAATGGGCTGTTTTTCCCACCGAATGTGTGCCAACAGGCTGTCTTTCTAATAGAAAGCGCCCAATGGGTTGTTTTTCCCAACGAAAGTGCCTCGCAACCGTGTCAATGGGTCGTTTTTCCCTACGGATGGTGCCCAACGGGCTATTTTTCCCAGCAAAAGTGCCTTGTGACTGTGCGAACGGGCTGTTTTGTCCACCAAAGCTGTGACAACGGGTTGTTTTTCCCACCGAAAGTGCCCAACGGGCTGTTTTTCCCAGTAAAGGTGCCCAAGAGGCTGTTTTTCCCATCAAAGGTGTGCCAACAAGATGTTTTTCCTAACGAAAGTGCCCAACGGGATGTTTTTACCACTGAAAGTGCCTTGTGGCCGTGCCAACAGGCTGTTTTTCACACTGAAAGTGCCCAACGGGCAATTTTCCCACTGAAAGTGCCTTGCGACCGTGCCAACGGGCTTTTTTGTCCTCCAAAGGTGTGCCAATGGGTTGTTTCTCCCATCGAAAGTGCCTTCTGGCCTTGCTAATGGGCCGTTTTCCCACCGAATGTGTGCCAACAGGCTGTCTTTCCAATCAAAAGTGCCCCACGGGCTATTTTTGCCACCGAAAGTGCCTTGTAGCTATGCCAACGAGCTGCTTTTGCCCACTAAATGTTTGCCAACGAGCTGTTTTTCCTACTGAAGTTGCCCAACTGGCTGTTTTCCCCGTTGAAGTTGCCCAAATGGTTGTTTTGCCGACCAAAGTTTTGCCAACGTGTAGTTTTTCCAACTGAAAGTGCCTTGCGACCGTGCCAACGAACTGTTTTCCCCACCGAAGGTGTGCCAACGGGCTGTTTTTCCCACCAAAAGTGCCCAACGGGGTGTTTTTCCCACCGAAAGTGCTTTGCGTACGTGCCAACGTGCCATTTTTCCCACCAAACGTGTGCCAACGGGGTGTTTTTCCCACGGAAAGTGCCTTGCGGTCGTGCCAATGGGCTGTTTTGCCCACCGAAGGTGCACCAATGGCTGCTTTTTCCACCGAAGGTTCCCAACGGGTTAATTTTCCCATCGAAGGTGCCAATCGGGCTATTTTTCCTACCAAAAGTCCCTTGCGGCCATTGGAACAGTCTATTTTTCCCACCAAAGTTGTGCCAACGGGTTGTTTTTCACAGCGAAAGTGCCCAATGGGCTCTTTTTCACATTGAAGGTGCCCAACGTGCTGTTTTTCCTACCGAAGGTGCCCAACAGGCTCTTTTCCCACCAAAAGTACCTTGCAGCTACGCGAACGGACTATTTTGCCCACCAAAGTTGTGCCAACGAGCTATTTTTCCCATCAAAGGTGTGTCAACGGGGTGTTTTTTCCACCGAAAGTGCTTTTTGTCCGTGCCAACGTGCTGTTTATCCCACCAAACGTGTGCCAATGGGGTGTTTTTTGCCGAAAGTGCCTTGCGGCTATGCTAACGAGCTGTTTTGCCCACCGAAGGTGTGCCAATAGTTGTTTTTCCCACCGAAGGTTCCCAATGGGTTGTTTTTCATGCCGAAGGTGCCAATCAGGCTGTTTTTCCCACAAAAAGTGCCTTACGACGTGCCAACGGGCTATTTTGCCCATCGAAGGTGTGCCAACGGACTGTTTTTCCCACCGAAGTTGCCCAATAGGATGGTTTTCCCACCGAAAGTGCCTTGCGACCTTGCCAACGAGCTGTTTTGCTCACTGAAGGTTTATCAACGGGCTATTTTTCTCACCAAAAGTGCCTTGCAGCCGTGCCAACGGGATTTTTTTCCTGCTGAAGGTGCCCAACGGGATGTTTTTCCCACCGAAAATGCCATACGGCCTTGCCAATGAGCTGTTTTGCCCATCGAAGGTGTGCCAACGGGCTATTTTTCCCCCAAAGGTGCCCAACATGTTGTTTTTCCCATCGAAAGTGCCTTAAGGCTGTGGTAACGGGATGTTTTGCACACGGAAGGTATGCCATCGGGTTGGTTCCCCTACCGAAGGTGCCCAATGGGTTGTTTTTCCCACTAAAAGTGCCTTGCGGCAGTGCCAACGGGTTGTTTTCTCGACTGAAGTTGTGCCAACGGGTTGTTTGTTCCTTCAAAATTACCCAACGGGCTATTTTTCACACCGAAAGTGCCTTGTGGCTGTGCCAACGGGTAATTTTTCCCAACGAAGGTGTGCCAACGGGCTGTTTTTCCCATTGAAAGTGCCTTCTAGCCTTGCCAATGGGTTGTTTTCCCACGGAATGTGTGGCAACAGGCTATCTTTCCCATCTAAAGTGCCCAACGGGCTTTTTCTTCCCAACAAAAGTGCCTTGCGACTGTGGAAATAGGCTTTTTGTCTACCAAAGTTGTGCCAACAGGCTGTTTTTCACACTGAAACTACCCAATGGGCTCCTATTCCCTTTGGAGGTGCCCAATGTGCTGTTTGTCCTACCGAAGGTGCCCAACGGGCTTTTTTCCCACCAAAAGTGCCTTGCGACCGTGCGAATGGGCTATTTTGCCCACCAACGGTGTGCCAACGAGATGTTTTTCCCATCAAAGGTGTGCCAACGGGATGTTTTTCCCACTGAACATGCCCAACGAGCTATTTTTCCCACAGAAAGTGCCTTGTGGCCGCGCCAACGGGCTGTTTTTCCCACAAAAAGTGCCATGCAGTCGTGCCAATGGGTAGTTTCCCCACCCAAGGTGCCCAACAGGCTGTTTTTCCCTCCAAAGGTGCCCTACGGGCTGTTTTTCCAACTGAAATTGCCATGCCGCTGTGCCACCGGGCTGTTTTTCCCACCAAAATTACCCAACGGGTTGTTTTTCACATCATCGGGGCCCAACGGGCTATTTTTCCCACCAACAGTCCTTAACGTGGTGTTTTCCCACCGAAAGTGCTTTGCGTCTGTGCCAATGTGCCGTTTTTCCCACCAAATGTGTGCCAACGGGGCTGTTTTTTCTACCGAAAGTCCCTTGCGGCCGTGAGAACAGGCTATTTTGCCTACCAAAGTTGTGCCAACGGGCTGTTTTTCACACAGAAAGTGCCCAACGGGCTCTTTTTCACACTGAAGGTGCCCAACGTGCTGTTTTTCCTACCGAAGGTGCCCAACGGGATCTTTTTCCACCAAAAGTGCCTTGCGGTTGTGCGAACGGGCTATTTTGCCCACCAAAGTTGTGCCAACGGGGTGTTTTTCACCGAAAGTGCCTTGCGGCCGTGCCAACAAGCTGTTTTGCCCACCGAAGGTGCGCCAACGGCTATTTTTCCCACCGAAGGTTCCCAAAGGGCTATTTTTTCTACCGAAAGTGCCTTGCGATCGTGCCAGCTGGCTATTTTGCCCACCGAAGGTGTGCCAACGGACTGTTTTTCCTACCGAAGTTGCCCAATAGGATGGTTTTCCCACCGAAAGTGCCTTGCGACCTTGCCAACGGGCTGTTTTGCTCACTGAAGGTTTGTCAACGGGTTGTTTTTTACACCAAAAGTGGCCAACAGGTTGTTTTTTCCACCGAAGTTACCCAACGGGCTATTTTTCTCACCAAAAGTGCCTTGCAACCTTGCCAACGGGATTTTTTTCCCACTGAAGGTGCCCAACGGGATGTTTTTCCCACTAAAAATGCCATGCGGCCCTGCCAACGGGCTGTTTTGCCCCCCGAAGGTATGCCAACGGGCTATTTTCCCCCAAAGGTTCCCAACACGCTGTTTTTCCCACCGAAAGTGCCTTGCCAACGAGCTGTTTTGCCCATCAAAGTTGTGCCAACTAGCTGTTTTTCCCACCGAAGTTGCCCAACTAGTTGTTTTTCCACCGAAAATTCCATGTGGCCATGGCAATGGGCTATTTTGCACACAGAAGGTGTGCCATCGGGCTGTTTCCCCCATCGAAGGTGCCCAATGGGCTGTTTTTCCCACCAAAAGTGCCTTGCGGGCATGCCAACGGGTTGTTTTGCCTACTAAAATTGTGCCAATGGGCTGTTTTTCCTTTAAAATTGCCCAACAGGCTATTTTTCACACCGAAAGTGCCTTGTGGCTGTGCCAATGGGCTGTTTTTCCCATCGAAGGTGTGCCAACAGGCTGTTTTTCCCACCGAATGTGCCTTCTAGCCTTGCCAATAGGTTGTTTTCCCACAAAATGTGTGGCATCGGGCTGTCTTTCCCATCGAAAGTGCCAATGGGCTTTTTTTCCCACCAAAAGTGCCTTGCAATTGTGGGAAGAGGCTGTTTTGCCGACCAAAGTTGTGCCAACGGGCTGTTTTTCACACCGAAAGTGCCCAATGGGCTCTTTTTCACACTGAAGGTGCCCAACGTGCTGTTTTTCCTACTGAAGGTGGCCAACGGGCTTTTTTCCCACCAAAAGTGCCTTGCGGCTGTGCGAACGGACTATTCTGCCCACCAAAGTTGTGCAAACGGGATGTTTTTCCCATTGAACGTGCCCAACGGGCTATTTTTCCCACAGAAAGTGCCTTGTGGCCGTGCCAACGGGCTGTTTTTCTCACTGAAAGTAACCAACGGGCTATTTTTCCCAGAAAAAGTTCCATGCGGTCATGCCAAAGGGCAGTTTACCCACCCAAGGTGCCCAACAAGTTGTTTTTCCCTCCGAAGGTGCCCAACCGGCTGTTTTTCCCACCGAAGGTGCCCAACGAGCTATTTTTCCCACTGAAAATGCCATGCGACTGTGCCATCGGGCTGTTTTTCCCACCAAAATTGCCCAACGGGCTATCTTTCACATCAAAGGGGCCCAACGGGCTATTTTTCCCAACGAAAGTGCCATGTGGGCTTGCCAACGGACTATTTTTCCCACCAAAGGTGCCTTGCGGTTATGCCAACGGGCTGTTTTTCCTACCAAAAGTGCCCTGTGGCTATTCGAACAGGCTATTTTTCACACTGAAAGTGTCTTACGGTCGTGCCAACAAGCTGCTTTTCCCACCAAAAGTGCCCAACAGGCTATTTGTCCCACCGAAAGTGCCATGTCGCTATGCCCAACGGGCTGTTTTGCCCACCGAGGGTGTGCCAATGGGCTGTTTTTTGCATTGAAGGTGCCCAACGGGCTCTTTTTCCCACCGAAAGTGCCATGCGTCTATGCCAACGGGCTGTTTTGCCCACCGAAGGAGCGTCAGTGGGTTGTTTTTCCCACCGAAGCTACCCAACGGGCTGTTTTTCCCACTGAAAGTGCCTTGTGGCCGCGCCAACGGGCTGTTTTGCCCACCGAATGTTTGCCAACGGGCTGTTTTTCCTACTGAAGTTGTCCAACTGGCTGTTTTTCCCACCGAAGTTGTCCAACTGGCTGTTTTGCACACCGAAGGTTTGACAAGGTGTAATTTTTCCAACCGAAAGTGCCTTGCAGCTGTGCCAACGGACTGCTTTCCCCACCGAAGGTGTGCCAACGGGCTGTCTTTCCCACCAAAAGTGCCCAACGGGTTGTTTTTCCCATCGAAAGTCCCTTGTGTCAGTGCCAACATGCTATTTTTCCAACCGAATGTGTGCCAACGACATGTTTTTCCCACCAAACGGCCATGCAAACGGGCTTTTTTACCCTCTGAAGGTGTGCCAACAGGCTGTTTTTCCCACCAAATGTATGCGAACAGGCTTTCTTTCCAATCGAAAGTGCCCAACGGGCTATGGTTCCCACTGAAAGTGCCTTGCGGCCATGCCAACGAGCTGCTTTTGCCCACTAAATGTTTGCCAACGGGCTATTTTTCCTACTGAAGTTGCTCAATGGGTTGT
>JANIIA010486585.1:0-15752 GCA_027478495.1 Erythroxylum alaternifolium | reverse complement strand
ACGTCACCCTCGCGGGGCACGGACTTGGGTATCACTGTCGATATCGGGTTCGGGTTCAGCGGGAGTGGGGTGTTACAAAAAAGGTGGGGGTAAACATACCTCTAATTGATGTCATTAAGCAAGTTCCCCAACACACCAAATTTCTCAGGGAGTTATGCACTTCTAAAAGGAAATTGAGGGGAGAGAAGAAACTAAGTTTGGGGGAGAAT
This sequence comes from Erythroxylum alaternifolium, assembly GCA_027478495.1. Taxonomy (NCBI): domain Eukaryota; kingdom Viridiplantae; phylum Streptophyta; class Magnoliopsida; order Malpighiales; family Erythroxylaceae; genus Erythroxylum; species Erythroxylum alaternifolium. Next base: position 15,543 of record JANIIA010486585.1, on the reverse strand, counting down.
GTGTATGCATCATTTAGAGAAAGCTTCCCCCAAAATGTAAGGATCCTGGTACATTTACAATACCTTGCAAAATTGGTGATACTAGATTTGAAAAGGCAATGCTAAATCTAGGAGCTTCAATTAATGTTATGCCATATTTTAATAATACTTCGTTGAATTTATGATCATTCAAAGAAACTCGTGTTATAATTCAGTTGGCTGATGAATCTATTGCTTATCTGGAAGGGGTTGTAGAGGTTGTTTTAGTGCAGGTAAATGAATTGGTTTTTTCAGCTGGATTTTATGTCTTGAATATGGAGGGAGAACCTTCGCCTAACTCTACACCTATCCTTCTGGGCTGCCCATTTTTGAAGACATCAAAGACAAAGATCAACGTAGATGCAGGGACACTAACTATGGAATTTAATGGTGAAATTGTTCGCTTTAATATTTTTGAGGCTATGAGGTACCCTAATGATATCCATTATGTGTTATATATTAATGTCATTGATTATTTATCTCAAGAAATTTTTGATATGGATGGTAAGGATAATTTAGAAGTCATTCTTTGCATGAGTTTAACATAAAACATTTTGCAAAATTCTAACTTACTGATTACATAAAAAAATGGAGAAAATTGTGCTAGCACTGCAATCACTGCAGACAATACCAAAGAGGTATGTATTTCAAAATATTGAATTGTCAATATGTAATACAAAATCTTTACCTTTAGTGGTGTAGGCACCTGTAATTGAATTGAAACAATTACCGAAGTACTTAAAATATATGTTCTTGGGAGAAGAAGAAACACTTTCGGTAATCATAGCAAAGAATTTAGCCAAGCTTCAAGAAGAAAAGCTCATTTGAGTGCTTAAAGACTGCATCATATCTATATGGTGGACTACAGTCGACATTAAGGGTATTAACCCTTCGACATATGTGCACCGAATCTCATTGTAAGAAGGATCCAAACCATCAAGAGAGTCACAAAAAAGATTGAATCCTCCGATGATGGAAGTGGTAAAGATGGCGATCTTAAAGTTGCTTGATGTTGCTATAATCTATCCAATTTCGGATAGCAAATGGGTGAGTTTGGTCCAAGTAGTACCAAAGAAAATTGGGATTATTATGGTGAAGAATGAAAATAATGAGTTTGTGCCTACAAGAATTCAGAATGGATGGCAAGTATGCATCAATTATAAGAAGTTAAATGCTGCTACACACAAGGATCACTTCCCTCTCCCATTCATTGATCAGATGCTAGAAAGACTTGTAGGATCTTCTCACTACTGTTTTCTGGATGGGTGTTTAGGATATAACCAGATTGTGATAGCACCAGAGGATTAGGATAAAATAACATTCACATGCCCATTTGGTACATTTGCCTATAGAAGGATGCCATTTGGACTATGCATTGGCCCAGCTACCTTTCAAAGAAGCATGGTAAGTATTTTTCTGAATATGTTGAACATATTATTGAGGTCTTTATGGATGATTTTACTATCTATGGATATTCATTTGATGCATACTTGGATAATTTAAATTGTGTAATTGAACGATGCTTTAAAACTAATCTTGTTCTCAATTTTGAAAAATGTCAATTCATGGTTGAACAAGGAATAGTGTTGGGACATGTAATCTCATCTAAGGGAATTAAGGTTGATAAGGTTAAGATAGAAATTGTGCGAAATTTACCTTACCCCACAAATGTGAGAGAGATTTGTTCTTTTCTTAGCCATGCAGGTTTTTATCGCAGGTTTATTAAGGACTTCAGTAAGATCTCAACAAAACTCTATCATTTCTTACAAAAGATGTACCTTTTGAGTTTGAAAAGGGATGCAAGGAAGCATTTGACAAGTTGAAAGAACTTCAGCACCGATCATTCAACCACCTAATTGGAGTCAACCATTTGAGATTATGTGAGATGTGAGCAAATTTGTTGTCGGTGTTGTCCTTATTCAAAGATATGGAAAGATGACTCATGCAATCTACTACACTTCCCGAACACTTAGTCCAGCACAATGCAACTATTCCACCACTGAAAAGGAGCTCTTAGCTATTGTGTTTACTTTGCATAAATTTAGAACTTATTTGTTTGGTTCTAAAATGATTGTGTATTCTGATCATACAGCATTAAGGTACCTTTTATCAAAGAAAGAAGCGAAGCCAAGGCTAATTAGATGGATTCTCCTACTCTAAGGGTTCGATTTGGAGATCAAAGACAAGAAAGGTGTAGAGAATTAGTCGCAAATCACTTGAGTCAAGTTATAAACGAAGAGGATCCAGTACCATTGCAAGAACTATTTTTGGATGAGCAATTACTAATGCTTCAAGTTAAGACTCCATGGTATGTTAATATTGTAAACTATTTAGTGAACCATGAGATACCTACTAATTTGAGTAAGGCTAAATGGAATAGGATAAAAAGTGAGTTAAAATATTATATTTGGGATGATCCTCAATTGTGAAAATGTTATTATGATCAAGTGATTAGGATATGTGTACCTAAATATGAGTGTGAAGCAATTATAAGGTTTTACCATTCATATGCTTGTGGTGGTCATTTTGGGCCTAATAGAACTGCTAGGAAAAATCTTGAATGTGGTTTCTATTGCCCAAGTATTTTTAGAGACTCATATATGTTCTATAAAGCATATGAACAATGCCAAAAATAGGATAATCTATCCTATAGAGATTAAATGCCTTTATCTCCAATAATTGCATATGAATTTTTTATATATAGGGCATCAATTTTATGGGACCATTTCCCTCTTCTTTTGGTTTTGCTTATATTTTATTGGTTGTGGATTATGTTTCTAAATGAGTGGAAGCTGAAGCCACCAAGACTGACGGTTCTAAGGTTGTTTTAGAATTTGTTAAGTCTAACATTTTTGCTAGATTTGGAACACTGCGAGCATTGATTAGTGATAGGGGTACTCATTTTTGCAACTGATTGTAGGAAGTCTTTTAAAGACGTACCATGTCATGCGTAAGATTTCTACAGCCTATCATCCACAGGAGAACAGGCAAGCAGAGGTTTCAAATAGAGAAATCAAGTACATCCTTAAGAAAATGGTAAGTCTGAATCGTAAAGATTAGAGTTAGCGACTTGATGATGCTCTTTGGGCATATAAAACTGCATATAGACACCGATTGACATGTCTCCACACAGATTGATCTACAGAAAGTCATGTCATCTTCTAATGGAAATTGAGCACAAAGCCTTTTGGGATATTAAACAATGCAATATGAAGATGGATGTGGTGGGTGATAAGGGGAAGTTGCAACTACAAGAATTGGAAGAGCTTAGGCTTGAGTCTTATGAGAATGCAAAAATTTACAAGGAAAAGATGAAAAGGTTTCTTGATAGGATGATTGTTAGGAAGAATTTTGTGGTTGGAAAAAAAGTTCTTCTCTACCATTCACAACTTAAGCTTTTTCCAGGTAAATTGTGTTCCCGTTGCATTGGCCCTTTTGTTATTGTTAATGTCTTTTTATAGGGTGCAACTGAAATTAAAAGCTTACAAACAAACAAGAAATTCAAAGTCAATGGTCATCGACTGAAACCATGCTATGAGGGATTCCAAGTGGAGGATGTGGAAATGATAGGGTTGGAAAACCCTATCTATGAAGAATAAGCAACAAAGAGTCGAGCAAACAACAATAAACAAAGGCGCCACTTGGGAGGTAACCCAAGGAAAGTTAAATTCTGTCATTTACATTTCCACTTTTATTACTTTTGTGAACTACTCCTTTCTTGCATTTGATTTTAAATTGAGGACAATGTAAGTTTTAAGTGTAGGGGTAGGGTATGCTAGTTGTTGTGCATGTTTTTTAGCTAACTATGGCTTATGTGGCTTCTTAGGCAGTTTTCAAAAAAAAATTTCTTATTTTCTATTGCTTTTAAGATTATTTAGTCATAATTAGAACATGAATTGACTATAAAAATATATAGCAAAATTTGGCATGTACTTTTGCTCTTTTGATTAGTTAATGTACATTATTCTTAGTAGAGCGATGACTAGTGGTAGACAAAAACTAGTGAGATTTTAAGCCATATTAGACTAACGCATTCATATCAGTTTCACTGTTTTGTTTGTTAAGAGTGACCTTCATGACATATACATCCTTACTTTATGTTGAATTTCTATTCGAGACCAAATTGTTTATCACATGCATATTAATGAAAATAATTAGGCATTCTTTGTCGATTATAAGCTACATTAGCTAGATAGCCTACCTATTTATGTGAATTTCCCTTACTATATTAACCTTTTCTTTTGTAAACCACATTACCTCCACTTAACCAAATGTCCTACCCAAGCTTTAAAGTTAATGTAGCATATGTTAATTCTTGATGAATGTTATTGTGCAAAAGTCTAAGTGTGGGGGTATGCTTATATGTGGGTTGGTTAAATTTGTTAAAATGTCATGTTATGAATCCTATGTTGGTGTAGCATCTTTCAATTTTATATTTGAAAAAAAGAAAAAAGAAAAAATGTTTAAATAAAAAGTATGAAGGAGGCAATGCAATTGTTGTGAAAAGTTATTAATTAATAGTTTATCCTCCTTAAGTTGTATTGGTTGGGTGTTTGAGTATATGGCATATGAAGAGGATGCTATGTTGGATGGAGCATTTCATTGTGTTTTGTTCATATGGTTTATAATGTGAGATCTGAATTGAGTTGTGAAACATAATTGGTGCATTATTCATAACTACGGTACCCAGCTGTGGATAAATGCTAACTTGTGCGTTTGATTTTTCATTAAGTGTTACTTTTGCTTCACTAGCTTAATGGCTTTTAAACTACATTAACTAAAATGCATCCCACCTTATCTTAGCTCACATTACAAGCCTAAAAAGTCCTTTGATTTATGATTATGCATCTGAATTTTAGTGGTGGAGAAATGAAATGATATGCAAAGTTATGGATTGTTGTGATCATGAATGGTGTTTAAATTTAACCATGGAAATATCTTGTTTAAACACTTTTTGTCCAAGTCTACCTCTAGATTACTCAGTTTCTAAGGGTAGTGAATATTGATTGATCATGAGTATAAGCTTGAATGTTGAGTTTTTGTTATAGGTTTTGAAACTCATTCATCTTTACTTATGGTTATTTATTCTTAAGAAAAATGAAAAATGAATAAAAGTTTTGTTTTGTGATTTTCATTTTGATTATTTGTCTGAGGACGGCTAAAAGCTAAGTGTGGGGGAAGTTGATATGTGTTTAAATATTAATTCATTTGATATACTACACTTAGTGATTAATGCCTTAGAAATGCTTAGGATACTCACTTTAACTTATATTTGATCTTAGGTACATTTTGAAAGTGAAGGAACTAAAGCAACCCGAAAGCATGTCCATTGAAGCCATCTTCTCAAAGATTTACATCTGCTTGTCTTCATGGAACAACAAAGAAGAAGATTAGAGCAAGAGAAGTAAAGATAAAGCATAAAAGAATGGGATAAAGCATAAAAGAATGAAGGATCAAATTGCTCATGGCATGCTGGAAAACCTACACAACCATGAGTTATCACTCACGGCTATACATGTTTTTGCATGGTCGTGAGGGTTGCTCCTAATTATTTAATCATTTAAGGTATAAAGCAAGCAAAAGGATGCACTTGGTCGTGAATTTAATGGATAACATCATTAAAAAAATTCTAAAAACTGAAGGAGTTGGATAGCTACACGTGAATGGAGGGCTGAAGCAAAGAATGGGAAGATGAAGTCACCTAATATGAGTGCATGGTGTCTCACTTAAGTGAGACACCACACATACACACCAACTGTCCATTTTTCTACATTAAAAACCCAGTTGTCCTATATAAGATATCTGATGGAAAAAATGTGATAAAGCTTAGAGAATAAAACAAAAAGTGGACAGCAGCACAAGGGGTCCTCTTCGGTTTTGAAATGCCACCTGTCTAATTATATTCTTATTTTGGAAACCTAGCTGCCTCATGAGCTATAGAGGAGGGCTACAAAATGACATAAAAAAGGTGGAAGTGTTGGCTAGAGTGTGGGGGCTGAAGTGAGAATAAAACAAGGTATAACTGAAAGAAGAAGGGAGAACCGAAACTCCCATCTTTGTTGGAGGCTGAATATACGTAAGTGGGGCTGGTATGTGAGAAAAACGTGAGTGGAGGCTGCTTCATTTGAGTTTGAACATAGCGAGGAGGGCTGGAAAACAGAAGAGAACCAAAGAGAAGAGAAGAGTTGTGGCTTGGTGGCTTGCAAGACAGAAACAGCTGCGGGAGAAGAGAGAATACGTTAATAGCGAGCATGGACCTTAAACTTAATTTGTCCTATCTATGAATAGTAGCAAAGGGAGAAGAGAGCAGTAGCATGGAATAGAGAGAGGGCTAGGTTTTCTTTTGTTTTTCACTGCCAAAACATGGAGAAGATGGCTCATATTTGGAGCATAAAAATGGAGATGGAAAGCTAGCTTCCCGACACCAGTTCAACGGGAATGTTGACGCCAAGTCACAGTTAAGTTATTTTTATCACTTTAAGGTTATAATTTCTTTTCGGATTGTTGTGTTGTTGGTGCTAATTTGATTAGGTTTTGGGATGAATGATCTTAATACATTATTTTAATTGTTTTATTTCGAACCTATTGCTAAAACATTGAATGTAATTTGTAATCGTTACTTTTAATGTTATTGAGTAGCATCTAATGATCGTTAATCGTTAGGAATAACATAACTTAGGTTAGATAACCTGAACGTGTGAGATTAATGCCTATATTGATCGTGTTCTAATTAGTTATACGGCTGCCAAATTGAATCTAAAGATTGTATCCTAGGTTATTCGGTAGTTAGGTTTAATTAACAATCGTATATTGATTAAACATGGCCTAAGGAAAAATCGGGATTAGTAGAATGTTCTATTAGTCTCAGATCAATAGTCCGAAGAGAGTTGTAAAGATGTTAGGATGATGGAATATACTTGATTGTGTTTAGGCCGAGATTGACCCTAGAATCGGACCTTACTTATATTCAACACTTTTCTCTTTTTCAATTGCTTGTTTTACTTTATTTTGATAGTTTACTTTTACTTTAATTTATAAATTGTTGAAAAATCCATACCCCTTAGATTTTCCTTGCATCAATTAATTTCGTTACAAAAATTAACCGAACATTCCCCGTGGATTCGATCCCGACTCACTATAACTACATATTGTAGTGTGTAGAGTCAGATAAATTTTGCAGTGCACTCGACACGTTTTGTTAATAGACATACCGTGAATAAACTAAATCATAACCAATAAGATAATAAAATCGGGTATCATTCATTCAACTCTAATCAAAATATCCAATTCCAAGTTTCCAACCTAGCACAAATCACAAATTTACACAATTTAATTCCAACTTCCAACAATCCAACACATTCCCAATCAAAACTCACAAATGCAATTAACCAAAAAAACAATTAAAAACACACCTAAAAAATTCTCAATATATTCGGTTCGAAGTTTTGGGTCAGGTCGGGTGTGAATTTGGATCTTTTCTAGATTTGGCGAGTGGCAACTCCAAAAGCAGTGGTGGCAGGCAACAGTGGACAGTGGACGGTGATAGAGAATGAAGGAACCGAGGAGGACATGTGGTGAAGCCTAAAAATGATTTAGTTGTGGTAAGTGGCGACGCGTGGAGACTAGAGAGGAGGGCTTGCGGTGAAGCCTGAAAATGATTCAGTCGTGGTAAGTGACGATGCGTGGAGAGTGGAGAGGAGGGTCTGCGATGGTGGCATGGAGGAATGGAGGAGGGCGTGAGATGGTGGCACTGGTCGGAGAGGGAGAAGTAGCCATCGGAGAGGAGAACGAGAGAGAGAGTACGGAGATTGAAAAGTGTCTAGGAGAGATGAAAAATAAGAGACAAGTAGATGGAGATGGGTCGGGGGGTTGAGGCGGATGTGGGTTAGGTTCAAAATTTGTGAATTTTACTAATTAGTTCCTGAATTTTTCAAACGTTACTGTAACACTCCTTATACGAAACCTACAACTATCCACACATAAGGCAACCAATTTCTTGTACATACATTCACAGCATGCATTTCGGTTCAATGTTATACATATACACATTACAAAACTCCTAAATGCTTAACATTATCATTTAACAGTAATGAAATACTTTTACATTTTTATGGTAATCCAAAAGAAAATTTACAATTTCTTTTAACCATTATATGTACAATCATCTTTAACTAAAAACGCCTTCCAAAAATACTTTTTTCTTCTATCTGTTAGCCTTGTTCCTTACAGATGTTCCAGGTACCTCACTCTTATGACTTAGACCTACACGGATTAACACTCATGCTAAGCTTAAAAGTTTAGTGAAGAAACACTTATTTTGGATAACCACTCACAGCAGTCATCCATCAAGCACATACATTCATAAACATCGAACAAATATAAATAATGATGGCATATTTAATCAAATAAATAATAAATAATGCAAACATGCTTCAATATTTTTTTATATTCCATAAATTCACCTTCAAAACTCAAACATTGATATTCAAGACTCAATGATACAAATTATTAATAAAAATGCAAATGCTCGTTCATATACTGATTATTTATGTTCTCATACTGTATTTCTTATATATATCTCTCTTTAATTTACTTTTTGTGTTAAGTCTGCACATTTTCTATGGGTGTGGATAACGGGTGTTGTGGATATCCAAAGATATCAAACAATAGATACCCGAAGGTATCAAACTGTGGATACCCGAAGGTATCTAACTATGAATACTCAAAGGTAGCAAACTGTGGATACCCAAAGATATCAAACTGTGGACACCTGAAGGTATCTAACTGTGGACACCAGTTGTGTCAAACTGTAGCACCTACACTGTAACCCTATAGGCACGCCCATCTATCCATAACCAAGACAATAAAGCAGGCAGTATATCATTTCCTTTAACTATTTGCAAATTTCATAATTCATATATTAACAAATCATATGATATACATTTCAAGTCATAAAATCTATATTTGCGTTCATACATGCAATTCATGGCTTACCACTATTGGAAATATCAAAATCATACTTGTATAATCATACTATACACATATGAGTGATACATACGCAAACAAATAATTTATGTTCATGTAAGTTTTCTTTGGAATACATTATGCTCAATCTTAAATTCTTTGGAATACATTATGCTCAATCCTAAATTCCAATGTTCAATCACCCAATTCACATATGGTAAGTCCTGTTTCATTTAGTTCTAGGTTTTTGAAAATTTTCATACACATTCATAAAGATTTGGATAAGATGTGACAGCGTGTCGTAACACTAGTCAAAATAAAAATTAGATTATTATTATAGCAGTGGTGAGTCTAGGTCGATTCCACAGAGAGTGTGTGCAAAGTTTATAAAATAAAATTAATCGGTGTTTAGGTTTAGGAGGTTTTGGATTTTTCAAATAAGAAAATAAAATAAAAATAGACTAATAAAAACAAATTAAAAAAACTTGCGAAAAATGATAAAAGTGGAGAATTCGGTAGGGACCCGGTTCTTTGGTTCAATCTTAGTCTACATCCTAATTAAAAATATTTCATGGATTTATTGTTTCTAACCTCTCCTAGCAACTATTAATCGTGGGTTAATAATTAACTCGAGTTTTTCCTTAGGTTTTGTTAATTAAGAAATGATCATTAGTTAAACCTAACCACTTAATAACCTATAATACGATTTCTAGAATTAATTAGGTAGTAGCATTACGAATTAGACAAATCGATTAATCAAGGCAAGAACTACATACGATGCATCATTTAACCTAGGTCATGTTATCCCTAATGATTACGAATCATTAATCACTACCCATGAATTTCAATATAACAATTACGGATTACATTGAAATTCTAGTAATGAGTTTGTAAATAAACGATTCAATGAGCGCATTAAAATCATCTTTATACAATACCCAATAGGTTTATACACAAATAACCAAACTATAACGATAATACGATCATTCATACACAAAACCCAAATCCATATGCCTAGGATAATACAATCAATTCAATAAGAGAGAAAGAAACCACAAAAAATGAAAGAAATGCTTAACCCAGGTCGTCGGCTCCGATATCACCTCCAAACCGACTTCGGGATGTCCAGCCCTTCATAGGTCTCTCCCAAGAAAACGCTTCAACCCTACAGTGAATAACCAAGCCAAAGACCACCCTAGCAGTGCCTTCCTTCTCTGTCGCAAGCTACCCTCTACTATTCACTGATTTAATGAATTAATGTTGTGTCCACGCTACTATTCACCTCTTCATTTAAAGCAGATGCCTTTATATTATGCTACTGTGCGTTCTAAACCAAAAATGCATCCCATGTCTCATTGTCTGTGTTTCTGCAAGACTTCTACGTTCTGCATTTCACTGACATTGTTTGCTTGAAATGCAGACACACAGACGTCGTCTGCCTTTTGTTCCTCTCCTGTTCTCCTGCGCTACCATTTTGGTCGTGGACTACTGCATGCCTTGCGTTTTTTCTCCTATCCATTTACTATGTTTTCTTCATCTTACTTTGCCATTTTTGTCTCTTTTTCTAGCTGTCCATCTTCATTCTCTACAGTAGCCGTGAGATTAATTAAATTCATGTCTTGCATGCTCATATTCTTTGCTTTTTTTTCTTCTTTTAATTTTCTCCTTGTCTTTTTCCATGAAGACAAGTAAAATTTAATCTTCAAAAAATGACCAAAATATAGAGCTTCGACTCACTTTAACTTCTTTGCTTCCGAATTGTACCCAAATCACATACAAGTCAAAGTGAGTATCTTAAGCAATTTCATATCAATAATCGCTATATGTTATAGAATAATTTTATAATCAATTAAGCACCAATCAAGATGATGTTCGGAAACAAAAATAATGTTACGGTCGTGATAGACACTTTCTCTGTTCATACCACTACTTGTTCCTTAATATTTATGTAGAAAACATCAGAAATAGGTTTCTAGGTCTCTAGAAATTTGTCTACGTGTCTTTTGTTTCTATAGCACTAACAATCAGACCATTTGGACATCTAAATCATGAGATATAGACAAAATATCACAAGTTGCTCCAAAATAGGGGCAGCATCAAGTCACCATTTTCGATCTCAATTTCTAAGGCCATAAAGTCATATTTGAGTTAGAGTTCCTTCTAAAGATATTTAGCTTTGTGTCTTAGGTTTCATATGCAACTAAAATCACATAATTTGGAGGTTAGTAGGCTGAGTTATGACTTAAACAAATCCTAGACAAAATTCCACTACATGATAATCTCTTGTCGTTTGCAACCAATTCTATACAAGATAACACCAAAATAGCACCAAAGTATCATCTCAGAAATCATTTTACATCCAAATGAATCTTTTTACACATTCAAATGTATACAAATACAAAAATGAACTAAGTGAAGTCTTAAACCTTGAATTTAGCAAAGTAGTTCTTCCAATGCTTTTCCTTCCCTCCTTCTTTGGCTTTGCTTGAATCGCCAAATGAAAAATAATGGGATCAAGAAGGTGAAATGGAGAGGAGAAAAATCTGAACTTAGAACCTCCAAAATGTCGTGCATCTCCTCTCTCCATATCCCCATTCAAGAACTTTTAAGACTCACATATATGCTTAAATCCTATTGGACACGCATACTTTATTATTATTAGTCACACATGTCTCATTCCAATTGGTCCATATGTTAACTTTAGAAAAACTGTATATTGGTCCTTCTTCTTCCTTTACTTCCCACATTGGCCCACAATCTTATGAATTAATTTCATTACTAAGATGCACTTAATTCATCATGTTCACTTCTTAATACATCCTAGACAACCTATAATACTTCTAGGGTATATGTTGGGGCGTTACACTTACGGTACCGAAAGATATACGACCGATACCAGGCAAAAATTATGGCACTCTAATTTGGAAGATATCTATTTCAGCTGAGCTGAACAAAAATTATAATAGAATAGGATGAACTAAATAAGTTTTGCAAGTTTTGTGTCATGAACTTTGTACAACGTACAACTCGCAGATGATCTAAATAAAATCACATAGGAGAAAATTTTAAAAATAGACAAAAATATGAAAGAAACTACAAAGAAATGAAGGAGGATCGGATGATACTTGTACTGTATCTGAGATCCATTTTGAATATATTTTAATTAATATCGTTCTATTTTATGGCTGGTACAAAACAATACTCATAACTCTCCTAACCGCCTCCCCTTTTTTTCTTCCTTTTTTGGTTTCATGTTCCCTCCGTGGGTGTAGGTGTTGGCTTAGATTAAGACCGAAGATTCACACTATTTATTGCAACTGGAAGATAACCAATCAAGTCACGGGAAATTATGAAAATAAAGTTCACATGCAACACTAGTTATTATAATTACACTTAAGACTAAATGCATGCATGCTAAACTGCTTCTCTTTTGCTCACAACTTTTAGCTTAACTTCTTTTACATTTCATTTTCCAATTAATTAAAATAATGAGGTAATTACCTGAAATTCATAAGTATTTTCTGTTCTTTTATTTTCTTTTTTTAGATAACTTAAATTACATAAAATGTATTTCAATAACTTGACAAATTCAAGTGAAGAAATCAGTTCTAACTTCTAAGGGACTATCTAAAAGTCCAAACTCTTAAATTAAAAAAAAATCAAATACTTAAAATCGTTGAAGATTTTTTTATGCACCCAACTTATGTTGGGTAGTTTCTCTTAAAAGAATCCGAAGCCAATCCATAAGTGGCCCAAATAAAAGTTTGAAGATATTAGTGAGTATTATTATTATAAATAATAAAAATATTATTTTTTATTTAATAATAATAGCTATTAATAATCATTAAACAATGCTCTTGTAATTAAAATTTTCATAAATTTATGTTTTCATAAAAGTTTTAAATAAAAATTTCTATATATTTTTAATTTAACAATTATTAGTAATTATGATTAAATATTTTTATTTAAATATATAATTACACCTATGATATGACTGTCATTTGTAATGATTAAAAAACTTAATCAGTTTAATCAGTTCAATTGTAAAAAAATTGAGCAGGCTAATTTTTCGATTGGATTTTTAAATTTTTTATTCAATTTATTTAAATAACTCTTGTTGCAAAAAAATCAATTTATTAATTAATAAACTAAATTTTATAAATTAATAATTTCTTATAAATCAAAATAGATTAATTAATTTTCATTTTAACACTTTCTTTTTATAATTAAACCTTAAATTAATTGATAATAATATCAATCCCATTTAACTACATTTTAAATTTTTAATTTTATAGCAGTCCAATATCAATTAAATTTTTAAAATTTTAAATTTATTTTTATTGGTTTAATCTTAAAAAATTGATCATGTAATTAAACTTTAAATTCATTGATGATAAGATATTAACTATATTTTTAATTTTTAATTTTATAATAGTTTAATATCAATTAAAAATTTAAATTTATTTTATGGGTTTAATTTTAAAAAATTTATCATATAATTAAACTTTAAATTCATTGATGATAATATCAATCTCATTTAACTATATTTTAAATTTATAATTTTATACCTAATATCAATGAAATTTTTAAATTTATTTTATTGGTTTAATTTTTAAAAAATTTATCATATAATTAAACTTTAGATTCATGGATGATAATCTCAATGTCATTTAACTATATTTTAAATTTTAAATTTTATAACAGTATAATATCAATTAAAATTTTTAAATTTTAAATTTAATTTTTAAAAAATTGATCATTTGTCCTTTCTCACTCTCATGTAATTTACCTAATCTTACCTGATGCCACTCGGCAGTACAAAAAGTCAACAGTTGGTCCAAATTAAACTTTATTACTTAAATTAATATTAATATCACACTTGGTCTCTTAATAAATATATTTTAATTGTAACTTGGCAAGACCGTTTCTTCAGTCTCAAAATAACTCTACTTGGAAAGGACCCTAAAAAGTAATAATTTCACCAAAAGTCCGAATCCGTGCCCGTTACGCCATCCATATAATAAGAAAAAAATTAATAGCTTCTTACAAAGTAATCCACCTAGTTGAACTCTCTTACACGCCAAAAAACATATATTAAGCACAGTTCTTAAAGGCCCGTTTGGTAAATGTAGTTTTAGCCATTTTTGGAGAGTATTGGACTTAGTTTGACAAGCAGCTAATTAGCCGTTTTTTAGTTGATAGATGATCTTAAAAAGTTAATGAATGTGTTTAATGAATAACTGACTAGTTGGCTTATTTAATCTCAACAAACTGATTTTAGAAAAACTCCATGAGAGCAGCGATTTTGATGTTTAGCCAAAAATTAATAGGTAAAAAACTAATTATACCTTCCTTTATATAATTTTTTAATTATGTTATAGTGTTATTATGGATAATTAAAACTAAAAATGATGCATAACTAAAAATCTTGCATGTATTCTAAAGTGATAAAACAAATTTATAATGAAGTAAGTTTTTTAGTTACAAAACTTGAGAGTATGTATTATGCTAGTGACAAAATTTTTTTACTGGTGAAATAAGTTTTATGGTTACAAAATAAAAAATATGTTAAGGTGACGAAATTTTTAAGAATGTTCTATTTTTTTATTAGAGTTAAAAACTTAATTTTTATAAAATTAAATACTTAATCATGCCCTTATAAATCCTTTTTTTAAGTCATATTTTTATAAGTCATTTTACACTTAAACAATCAATACTTAACAGCTAATTTTACCAAACGTTTTTACTAACTAGCTAATGTTGTTCACTGGTCAAACTAACTGATAGAATTAGTTGTTAGCTAATCACTGATAAAATCAATTAACAGCTAATACAATATGTTGATTGCTAAATAGTGTTATTAGTTGTTTAACATAGTCAAACAGCTAATTATTTTATTTGGTTATCACCTGATGGGTTAACTTATTCAACCCAATCAACTAATTTTTAAAAAGCTCTTCTATAGTAAGGTTTTGGTTCAGCTAATAAAAATTATGCCCTATAATGACAATTGTGTCCTCACTTTACTTAATAGCTGAAAATCTAATATACATTAAAACGTCAGTTATATCCTTTAAATAATTATTATTTTGCTCTACACACAGAACTGTTACCCGCATAAGAGTAATTATCATGGGGTGACGTAAGTGTCACAGGCATGGCAAGAAGTGTATGCCGGTGACTTTTCTTGTATTTTTCAACTCATTAAGTGTTAATGGCAATGTTACGATTTCAGAACTGAATTTGATATTGGATTGAGTTTTGATACGGTATTGTATTAGTATCGGTTAATACCGAGTACCGTTTCGAGTAATTTTTTAAATTTAAAAAATAGTCCTTGAATTTTTTTAAAAATTGCAAAATAGTCCATTGTCATATTATACAGTTGTACTGTATATTTTTAACCTAGTTTTTAAAAATCAAAATAATAAATAATAATCACAATTAATATGAAATAACAATAATTTTCAGATATTTCATATAAAAATAATAACCACAATTTATATGAAAAAAGACAATCATTATTAAAAATATAAAATTAAGAACAATATACAGTATTTA
>JANIIA010486555.1:0-15753 GCA_027478495.1 Erythroxylum alaternifolium | reverse complement strand
CACCCTCGCGGGGCACGAACTCGGGTATCACTGTCGATATCGGGTTCGGGTTCAGCGGGAGTGGGGTGTTACATTAATGCCTCTGGATTTTGCTTACACAGCCTGAACCCCTCTAATATGTTTAGGAAATTATGTTTATCTATAGTTGTTAGTATATTTGAATTGAGACCTATAAGAGGAGGGGTACTCTAGGGGCTAGATTAGGATCCCATATCATTTTAGCCTATCTCTCAATTATACCCTTTAGCCTAATGATTTTCTTATTAGATTTGTTATCAAACACTCCATTTGAATTCTTAATCCACAAATAATATTGCTCTCTTTATTCATCAGGGTTATAGCTTAGTAATATATGTCTTATCTCATTATGACATTTTACCCATTGGTTACCTAATATCATCTCCTCAAACCTTTTTATTTAAGGATAGGAGATTTCTCAATTAAAGGAATAAAGTAGTTCGATAAATAGGTCTTATACTGCATTAATTATAAAAGAAAAAGAGGTTATGCTTTTATTCCCAACTTGAAAATTAATATGATTGGTCAAATTTGAACTCAACCTTAGTAGTTGTGACATTCCCCAGAGATAGAGGGTCTATAAGTGACTTCCTATACACTTTTATCCTTTAGGAAATAAATGTTTATCCATTTAACCTATAAGGCATTTTTATCCACCAATATCCTGTATAGTTTCTTTATTATCAACACTTTGTTACAAAAATTTATGGTTGTCATTCGTAATCCTCCCTTCTTTAGGCTTACAAACATCAACGCATTTCACCTTAGCCATTCCTTTCTTATTTTCCTTGACCTTCTAAGGAAAATCTTTCATTAGCTTTTCCAAGGGTTTAATAAAACCTTTAGCAAAAAATATGTTTGATGCCTAGTAGACATGAAAGGAACTAAGGAATTGATTAAGTGCAACTACTAGCTTATATAAGGTCTTTATTACACTAAGAGCCAAGTCTTTTATAGACTTCTTCAACAAAGGGTAAACATTCCCTGAGTTATAATTTTCTATTCAAAATAGGGAGATTTAGATACTTGAAGGGGGGATTTTCATTTGTAAACTAGTGATATTAGAGAGCCTTTTATCCATGTATAGGGCATTATTTGAGAGTACCAAGTGGATTTTATTTCCAAACAATTCTTTGAATAAATGTAAGGAATTAATAATAGAGTTGATTAAGTATTAGCTTTTGAGAAAAAAAGCAAGTCATCCATAAACCGTAGACTGAATAGTTAAAACTTAGGATCAACCCCTACCTTATCACCATATTAGATATAAACCTCCTGTCTTAATTCTTTAGCTCTCTTAAACATAAGAGTAGTTTCACCATTTACTAGTAAGCTAAAAGATGGAGTTTTGATACATAGTTTCAACTAGTGTCTAAATTTTAGTGGAAAATCAAAAGCCTTAAATAGTTATCAAACAACTACCAATTGATGTTGTCATATTTCTTGTCAAAATTAATTTCATAGCATAATTCCTAGGGTTCTATTCCTAGACTAACCTTTGAATAATTCTTATTTTATCATATGAAATTTTCCCTAATGTTTTTTTCCTCAAATAAAGCTCCTTATGATTCATTAATCATTAACTTGATTACTTTCCTCAATTTAATGGTTTGGACCTTTGATATGATTTTATATAGGAAATTACAACATATGATTGGCTAAAGTCACTATAGATTCAAGGTTATTTACTTTGGGAATTAAGTAGAGAAAAGTTATATTGATTTCTTAGTAACTTATCATTTTCAAAGAAATCTAGGGCAATATTAGTCACCAACATCTTAATCTTTTACTAAAATTTTGATTAAAAAAATATTTAAGCCATAAGGACTAAGGGCCTTATATGTCCTTAATTGTACACCACTTTCTTGATATCTAGTTTAGTTATTAGACTATCTAAAGTTTCCAAAATATTAGGCTGGAACAGATTATTAACAAAATATTTGACCTTTTTAAGGATGAACTAGTGTTTACTGAAGACCTCGGTAATCCTTTATAGAAATTAAGAAGTACTTCCTTGAAATCGTTCTTCTTTGTAAGTAACTCACCATCTTGTCCTCTTAAGGAGTAAATTTAGTTCTATCATTTCCTTACCAAGATAATGTTATGAAAAGCTTTGTGTTTTTATCCCCCTTTTTAATCCAATTCACTCTTTCTCTTTAATGATAAGGGAATTATGATTCTTTAAGGTGGTGACATTCTCCTTTAAGGCTATCTTATTTTCATTTATTAACTTATTATCTTTAGGCTTTATATTGACTACAAACTACGTTGCTTTGAGTCTATGTTTTGTCTCCTCAACTACATGTTTAATGTTAGAAGCTCTATAAAGATTAAACTCCGTAAGTTCGTACTTTATTTTCTTCATTTTTCTACATAAATAAAATTTTTATCACCCTTAATTTAGTGCTTCATACTTGCCTAAATTGCTTCTTTAACCCATCTATTCTAGTTAAAAAATTGTTAAACCTAGAAAGGCTTTTCTTCCTACATTCCTTAAACATATCCTTAACCAAGATGAGGGAGTGAACTGAGACTAATGGGTTCCAAAAATTGGCTTCGCTTTTTAGGAACCTCACTATCCACTTGACAAGGACTCAACTAACTTTTTGTTTATAAACCATTTTAAAGCTTTGTCTATTACTCTAAGAGAAAAGTTTCCTTCTAGCTTGAGATCACTCACTTTAGTTCCTTCCATACATAGTATAAAATCATCTAAATTGCTCTTTATGTTGACATTACCCCCAGCCTTAGATCTATATAGGCTATTATTGAAATCCTCTATATAGATCCAAGGTTCCTCAATCCTAGGTCTAATAGTTAACATCTTGCTTTATAGATCTTTTTCTCTGAAAAGCCATATTAGATCCATACACTAAGATAATAAATATCTTGGCACTCTTTTGTATAAAACAAACTTCAAAATGTATCAATCGACCATCATATCTAGAATTTTAACTTGCAATTTCCTTGAATCATATTCTAGGACTTTTCTCCTATAATGGTGGTAAGAATCGTTAGTTACAATTGTTTATTGATTGTCAAAAAACTTAGCTTTACATAAATAATCCTTACTTAGTCTCAAGTAATCCTTCCAAAGATGGTCTATAGTCTTTGATAAAATATTTAAAGACTTACTACTTCTTAGGATAATTTATACCATTAATATTCCATGATAAGAGGGACATAATTATTGGTTTAAGGAGATAGATCATGTTGATCTTTTCTTTTTACCCAATTTCCCCTTACTAACATTCTTGAATTCTTTAGCCCTTTCTTTTCAGAGAAATTCTTAGTTGACTTCATTATATTGATTAATTCCTAAATTATTTACTATTCTCTCTTGGTTCATTGAAATGGCTTCCTTATTTACCTCTTCAATTCTCTCCTTACTTGGTATTTTGAGATTGTTTTTGAATATAAGCTTCCTTTATTCTCTTTAGAGATTTCAATAGAGCTTAGACTGGTCAGTTTCTTGTTCCTTTCTAAAAGATTTTTTTATTCGAGTTATGAACTACATTGAATCTCTTCTATCCAACTTCTAATTATGTAATATTTATACCCTTAGTATAGGGTTGATTTTCCAACATATGAGAATCTAGCCCCATTAATTCCTTATAGTCCCCCTATGAACACTCTCTTTCCTGCTTTTTATATTTTTCCTTGCTCCTTCACTGTCGGTTTCAATTAGTATGAAACCATTATGGCATCTTTATATGATAAGATGAATCTCCTCTAGTAACTACTTATGGAAATCCATACTAACACGAACCCTTATATAGCTTATTCTCTTTTTTCTATAATGTTTCATATAAATATAAAGGTCTAATAATGAAACTAGCTAACATACTCAGCCCTTTTGTTGACCATTTTTCAAGTGGGACATTATGAAGGTTATCTTATACCTAACTTCCTCCAAATTTATTCCAGGTCTCCAAATTTGGATAAAAATTGGCATATTTGCAAAGTGTCATGGCCCTTCCTCTATTAGCTTCTTTGCTTCAAATTCTGAAGAGAATATAAGGAGAAAGTTAATGCCTTCTAACAATAACACCTCCTCTAGTCCCATACTCTTTTATAACTTGCTGGCCTGTTAATTCACCATCAAGAAAGATGGATGTCTTTTAATGAAGAAACCAACTACCGTTGCTTTTATATTGTAGCTCCATTTGACAGGCCCTTATCCTGTAACGACTAGCTGACTTGTCTGGCACTCTACTGTGGCTCTCCAGTCAAAATTCGAGTTAGCTGGAAAGTCCCTGTAAAGCTAAGCCTATTGCCCTTGTTAAGGAAAAGCTTCAATCCATAATAAGAAATGTAAACAGTAAAGTTTTGTTTTTCAATTTATTAAAAATTTTGGTAGCACAACGGCTGTATATTGACATCCCAAAAATTTTGAAATCCATGTAAAAGCTCAAAACACTTCTATTATCACATCAATTTCTCAGATCCAAATTATGAACTTCAAATCCACTCATATGCAGTCTCAAATAGTTACATCAATAAACTTTGAAAAGCTAAAACAATGTCATGCATTCCATTAAAAAACCTTTATACACATCCATTCTTTATACAAATGTACTTTCCAAAACATGTTCAAAGATATGAAACAGTTCTAAAAAATATGTAAAAGGAAAAATAAAAATGCCTACACAGCAACACTTGACGAAGTTGACTACTCGCAAGGTGGAGTCCCTACTATTGAAGCCCTTAAGCGTGCACCTGGGAGGTTTTATTTAAAAATAGAAAATAAATGGTGAGTTAAGAAAGCTCATTGAGGATTATTGGTTTAAAATAAAAACATTTATACAAATATTATCCTTCATAAAAGAAAACAATTTCTTTTCTTTTCAAGCAATAACCAATGTTCTTACAAAACACATTCTTTTCTTTTCATAAGATTAATGCATATGTAAAACAAAACATATAAATTTTTGATCAAGTTCCACTTTTCTAATGGCAATCAATACTTTCATGAACTTTCTTTTTAAAACATAACCTATCACTAATTTTCTTTACCATATGGTACCCTTAGGTGTAAGGCCATGGAGCTGGTTCTGCTTACCTGTGCTTGGTTAACCTCTATATACTAATTGTTATGAAGCTGGTTCTATATCGCTTACCCATAATGATGCTAGCACTACATATAAATTAGTGACTATAGTGCTAGTTCTGCATCGCTTACCCGTAACAGTGCTAGCATAATATATACTCCACACGTGCAGAGGGCGACTCACAATACATACCGATAGATACAACACCACCCATGTTAGTGACAGACACCCCTTAAACACCACCATGCACGTTAGGACATACTTTGACCAATAAAATTGTATGTATAAAGACCTAACAAGGTATCGTAGGCTAAATCACAACTAATAAATAAGCGCGCCTCATTTTAATACCAATTCAAAACATATTCAAAATCCATTTCTATGCCAATTTAAAGCATATGAAAATTTCAATTCAATGCTAGTTCAAAGCATGTGTACATCTCATAGTTTCTAAGCATATCCAAAACTCAATTCAATTCTAAATCAAATCATATGTAAACCTTATGAAGATTAACTTTTAAATTCAAGTAACAGCATTAATGGAATTATTCATAAACATACTTTTCATAGTAAGGTAAAAACCATCTTTACAAAATCAATTTAAAAGTACACTCACTGTTTATCGTTTATTGTAAACCACCTTCATGTGTTTGGTGCTTTTCCTTTATTAGTCTCAAGTCTAAGGTGACGAGAAAACTTTATTATCTTACTCAACTATGAGGAAGACCCCTGAAGGGTTCCTAAAACCTGCCAAGTACATTCGTAACTTACCAACTTGTTTTACAAATTTTATGAAAAAAGGCTTAGCCAAAATCTTAGCATTTTGTAAGATTAAAATTATGTTTTCTTTTCATTCAACCATTGAACAACTTCTATGATTTATACATGCTATCTTCTTTTCATTTCAATAAAGTACATAGTATATACCTATAGTTTTCCTTACATTGAACCATTGAACTACGTACAACATACATGCTGCCATTAAATAGCCATTAAGCCACATATATAGCATCTACATGCTGCCAATTAATACAGATTGAATAACATACATAAGATATGGATATACATGTTATTTTCCCCTCCATTTAACGTGTTGTTTCTCTCTTTATTTAACCATGCCTCCACTTTTCCCTTAATTTTCACAAATCAAACGTTCAAATTAGGTTCTAAAGTCTTCTAGACATTTGTTCTCCCATGTCTCTAGTTTCCATATCATCAAAAATCATGCCATTTCACCTTATAAATTATGAAACACATACCAAATATCACAAGTTGCTTTAACACAGGGACAATATCAGGTTACCATAATCAATCTCAATTTTTAATATCATTCAGCTAGAACTAGGTCTAAGTCTCTTCTAGATATTTTTATTACTATGTCTTAGGTTTCATTTACAGTTAAAATCATCCAATTTGGGGTTCTATAGACTAATTTATGGCCAAAACACTAGGACTGTTTAAGGAAACCGAGAATCCTAATATAGAATTTCACTAAACATAGTTAGGAAAACTTACCACTTTCTTCAAATCATACTCAAACATTCACGATTTCATAAGGAAATTCATGTTTCTAGCTTAAGCATTCATGTGACCAGCTAAAGAGAAAGGATAAGAGTGGTTTATAATACCTAAAATCAGATGGTGGTGTGCAATCCATTCTTTTTCTGCACATAGCTGGCATTGATAAAGATGTCCACGGTTTCTAGCTTAAACACTATACTGAATTTATTTTCTAAAGGCAACAACTTGAAGATCTATTTATGAAGGGAGCAGCTGCAATTTAATAACATCAATTCTAGTCTAAGGGATGAGTGAAGCTTCGGTGGAATGAAGGTGGAGCAGCTCCTCCATCATCTTGTATAAGCTACACGTTGTAGTGGGCTGTCATACACATTGCAAGGTAAATTTCTAATAGTTTTCCATTATATTATCTCTTACCATCTCGTTTAATTAATCCTTTAACTCCTTAAATCATCCACAAAAATTCTTGTCCCCTAAATATAACAAACTATTCTAATTTTGTCACACCAAAATGTCACATGTCCACAAAATAAATTTGTCTCTCATGTCATGAATTTTATGTCCTTCTCATCCACTCCTTCATAAACATGACAGCATAAGCATTCTTGTTCCAAAATAATGAGAACTTCTTCATGTATGTGACAACTACCACTTAAGGTTCATTCATATGTACATGTATTATTTCTTATCCAAACTAATTAAATGGCCTAAGAAAATTTTTTCCAATTTTGATAGAAATTTCATGTCCACTTAATAACATATTATAGCCAAATATATCAACATAGAAGTTGGATCGATTTACTTCAAGCATCCGTAACTATGACATGATTTTTATGTCCTTATGTTTCAGCTCAAGAATGCCTCAAATTTACTCCACAATAATTTCAAACATGTCACAATTGTGAAACTGCCTTTAGCCCATGTACATTCAAATTTTTAAACTGCTTTTAATTTCATAATCAAAAATTGAATGCATAATTTTAAATCACATGCCATCAATTCTTTGCAAAGAAGTTGTTCAAATGACACAATTAAAATACACTCACCATTTTGCAAATTTACTGCCAAGCACACTCATGCGTTTGGTGCCTTTCCTTTATCTATATAAAACACATTTTTCTTAGTTCTATATTTCCAAATTTGAAAATAAGACATTAAAACTATATTTCGGTTTAACCAAATTCGAGATTAGTATTTAATTGCATAACATGTATGCTAATCATATTTCTGTTTATTTCCGTAAGCTAACCTATTGGTCTCTGTTTCCAAATAAAACTTCAAAATTCACTTAAACACCATACTTCACCCATTCTAACTTACTAATTTCTTCAGAACACAATCTCACTCAATTTAATTCACCATATCACAATCATGTATAAAGAATCACAGTTACGACCGATGTCCAGAATCCATGCCTCCACTTGTTCCTTAATTTTCACATATCAAACGTTTAAATTAGGTTTTGAAGTCTTATAGACGTTTTTTCCTCTATGCCTTTAGTTTTCATATCATAAAAAATCATGTCATTTTAAATTTTAAATTATGAAACATGTACCAAATATCAAAAGCTACTTCAACACAGGGATAGTATCAGGTTACCATAATCAATCTCAATTTTCAATATCATTCAGCTAGAATTAGGTCTAGGTCTCTTCTAGATACTTAGGTTTCATTTACAGTTGGAATCACCCAATTTAGAGTTCTTTTGACTAATTTATGGTCAAAACACTAGGACTGTTCAAGAAATTAAGAATCCTAATACAGAATCTCACTAAACATAGTTAGGAAAACTTACCACTTTCTTTCAATCTTTTGTAAAATTGCAAGCTTTCTTCAAATCATGCTCCAAACCATGGAAAATCAGCTACACCCTTCTTCTCTCAAGCTTGGTCGAAACCCACTTTCGGCTCTCTCCTTTTCTTCTTTTGTTTTTCACTCACAGGTAACTCACTTTCACTCTCACAGTTGTCACAAAAAGAATGAAGCAATTGTCTTAAGTTTACTCCTTTTAACACATGACACATGTCATCTTCCATCAGGAATCATCAATCCACTATTTAGCATGTAAAAAGACCAATTTGCTTCCAATCACTATGCAAAAAGACCAAATTGTCCCTTAATGAATTTAATTCACTGACTAACTGAATTACAATTAGAAAATATTTCGCAACAGGTTTATCATCAAATTGACCATGAAATACTCTTATTATGTCAATACGTATTGACTGGATGCTTTAAAAAAATATTCTAATGGGGTTAAAAACACCAATATCCATTATTTTTTCAAAAAAGGCATTTTAAGTCCTAAACTTCCTGAATTCTTGAAATCTATCCAATCAGAATTATTTTCAATCCATTTCAATACCATTAGACTCTAAAACTTATTATGAATATTTTCAATTCTTTTCAGGGTGGGGTCCCTAACAATCACTATTCACACAAAAAATACTATTAATTGAACATAAAAATTTACCTTCATTAAAAGGAAAGGTTTGGGGTTTTACCAAATGGATTTGAGGCAAAACTTATAATGAAATTCTTATGTGCTCATATGTTAAATTCTATTTGATTTTACATCCATATTTAGATGGCTTTAAGAAGATAGAACACTGAAGAGGGAAGAATTGGGCACCATTGTGGTGCACTTAAGCTCATACATATAAAAATTATATAAGGAAAGAAACTATAGATGTTTTAAAGGAGTCAAGAAAACTAAAGAAATTATACTATGGAAAATAAGACAATGGAGTAGGGAGCAACTTATCTACAGTAGAAGAGTAAGATGTAGTAGTGGTTAACTAAATTATAATGGAAAGTTAAAAAACACAAATCATGGAATAATAATAATGAAATTCATTCATATTGTGAGGCTTAAAGATTACTATAGTTGGGCTTAAAAGTAAGGGACAGTATCACAATAGTTGTATTAATGAGCACTGATAGGGTTGTATAAAATTCAGCAAGTTTTTGAAGTTGTCAATTATGTACCCTTAACCTTTTAAAGGTTATTAAAACAATTTAAATTTTCAAAAAAATTAACAAAAGAAATAAAAATAAAAAGATTTCTATAATGAATCTCGATATTCCAATTTAATTTGCTTAATTATGATTACTTTTTATCATCTTCTTCTCGAAGATGATTGCCAAGTGTCTCTCAAGGGTGTTTCTCTCCCTCAAATGTAACTTTAAGTCTAATATAATTAAAAAATCTCTTCTGATAAGGGTTTTCATATACATTTATATAAACTTTTGGTGGCAAACATAAGTTAGGACACGAATTGGGTTGTGTTATTCACTATTTCTCATTTACGAGGTTTAAAGGCATTGACACACTGGTATCTTCTATTTTTTAATATGCAAATAAGCAATAAGCACTAGTACAATTGTAGCTTCGACTATGCTTCTCATTAGTTGTCAACTTGATTCTAGAGTAAGATATGGGTTTAATCACACTTTTATCCATGACTACGTAATTCTCTTCTTCCCTAACTCTATATAACACGAACTCTTTACCATGTTTATAGTTATGTCTTTAATGTTGAGTTTCTAAAAATAATTAGAGTTAACATATGATTATATTTCAAATTGTATTTTAGATAAGATTAAGATTTCTTTTTATTTTTCCTTATAAAATCTTCAATTCTTAACAAAAATATCCCCAAAGCAACATATTCTCAATTACATATGAAAATCAAATAAAATTATTAAATCAAAGTAATGTATACATGAAAATATATCATAATTCTAATGAAGTATAGACAGTGATTTTTCTCATCTAAAGTATTGAAGAAGCCATCTTCTCTTTCGACATGTTTAATCTCTTTATCCTCTATTGGTTCCTTGCGACAATTCACTTTTTTCACACTTAACAAGGATACTTACCCCCAAGAATTGATGGAATTAGATATCTGTCTAATTTGAAACTAAAAAATTCATATTAACAAATCTCACAATATCTAAATCCCAAAAATGATCTTTTCTTATTATGATGGACGTCTTTATTAAAATCTAGGGGGTTATTCAATCTCACAATTGAAGCACTTACTAAAGGTACATTAAATATCCTAACCAATATTTGGATGATATCCTCACCTTATATTATATATATTATTATAGGGGTTACTATAAGGTTATTGGAAATTACCTCAATAGCCAACTTATTTAGTTTTCTTAAAAAATGGATCTCTAACTTGATAGTCATTGCTATTATATACTCCCTAACATAATTCACTCCATAATTCTTATGTCACTATTTCACTCTAGTTATCAATTTTCCATGTTAATGCTTCCATTTAAGCTACCAATCGATAATAACATCCTATTGTGTAACCCTGCTAGTTTGTTTGCCCTTACCTTTCTTGATTGCCATTGGTTATTATATATTTCCATTTTCTCAATCAACTCTAGGTTGGCTTATAAAGTCTTGTTATTTATAATTCTCTTAGCTTTTGTATCAATCATTTGCTTTGTTACATAATCCAAACTATTGTAGAAGGTTTAGATTTGTAACAATACAGGTAAACTATAATGTGGCCACCTTTTAAGAAAATCCTTATATCTATCACATGTTTCATAGAGTATCTCATCATCATACTAGAAATATAAACATATATCATTTTAAAGTTTGCAATCTTTATTGGTGGGAAGTACTTTGCTAAGAACTTCTCAACCAAGTTTTCCCATAAAGTGATTGAAGCTATATGTAATGCCTTTAACCATTATTTTACATGATCTCTCTCTAAGAATAGTAATAACCTTAACTATATGGCATCATCGGTTACTCTATTTTTCTTAAAAGTATCACATATCTCTAAAGAATTAGCAATATATATGATTAGATCTTAATCTAATAAGCCATCAAATTGTACATATTACTAGAATGCTCAAATTGATCTTAAAATTAATTGTTACAGCTACTAATGTAGCTAATAATTCATCCTAAAGAGTGATGACTTTGTATAGTTTAACATCGCTTATGCTCTCACTCCATTTTAATAGATTAGCTTAAAATAAAACTAAAACAACATCTATAAAATAAATAAAGAGTTAAAATTTTAGAAAAAGGATATATAAAACTAATAATTAGAATATATAAATGAAATGAAATAATAAATAAATATTTAATAAGCCTCTTAACTATTACTTTTTTTCCTAACAATAATGTGAAAACTTGATTGTTGTTTTGTCTACTATCGTAGTATAAGATTACATGTAAGTGAAACAATTATTCTGTAGTAACAAATTGATAAGTAGTGGTTGATCCCAAGATGATAGTATAACTACTAAGTCTTATCCTTATATTATTATCTAGTCAATAATAAAGGTGCATTGAATTAGAATTAAAATTATATTAAACTAAATAAATTGGAACACTACTAAAAACATTCAAGTAAACAATAAATAGAAATAATATACTAATAACATCTAAATTACAACATCATCTTATACTTGTAATTCAATTGTTTAGAATTATATTGTCTGTAATAGCAAAATTTCCTAGTATAATGAACTATTACCTTTATATATATAAGAACACCTCCCTTAATCAATTAACTAATCTCTGTGTGTGTGTGTGTGTGTGTCCGTATGTGTGTGTCTCTGTGTGTGTGTGAGAGAGAGAGAGTATATATGTGTGTGTGTATGTGTGTTTGTGCCTATGTTTGAGAGATTAACACCTTTAAAAATACACTATAAAAGTTAAAAGATTATCCTAATATCATAACAATCATATTGGTCTGTATCTAGTACCCCTTTCAATCCTTAATATAAAGGCCTATAACAATTCACATATAGGTTCTTTTGATGATGTTTTAGCGAAAATTAAAATCAGGTTTAAACTTTCTTTTTTTTACTTGACTAGCACTAAGATCAAAAATATATATTTTTCAAACATGTAAATATTTATTATCAAAAGGAAATGAAGTTATAAAAAAATCAAAAGGTTCCATCTAATCTGGTTATAAAATAAGTTAGTTCAATTATACGAAAAGATGTTTTCTTGGGTATAGAATATAAATATGATATCAATCCTTTAAGGAAAAATAGAAATTAAAGATTTCCTAGTTCCAATGATGAGAGAATAGTCTTCTAATTTTGAATGTGTATACAATATTATTCCATATATGAACTATAAATCAATAAGGAAATATGAGAAAAGATTAAATTTTTTGTCATTTATCGTAAGCATTTTTCTCAATGATTGAGAAATCACAAAAAATAAAGTCGACAAGAATTCATGACATTAAGATTTGAACTTAAAGTTAAGATGTTAATTATGGGAAATTTTTTATGGAAATTAGATACCTAATATAAAGATTGTGAATCTCTTTTTAAGGATCAATTTTGTAATAATAATAGATAGGGAATCTGGACATGCATAGTGCATATAAATATCTTAACAACCTCATTATGTTGCAAGCCATCAAAGGTTAATTTTTAAAAAGAGAATGCACTAACAAAATTTGATATCATTTCTAACCAACTTATCTGCCTCATGGGTTGAAAATTCATCTTGATTATGATAAATCATCTTAACTAATTATATGAATTAGAAAAAAATCATCATTGAACTAACTAATAACTAAAATAATGAAAACTAAACATAAAAAAATAAATCTTAACATATTAGAAAAGAGTCGAAGAAAAAAGTAATAGAAGATATCACGTTTGTAAGTACTTATTTAATTATTTATACATTTATTGATTATTTCATTTTTAAGATTTATTATTTTCACCTTAATATTAGATTTATGATTGGACACTATAGATTCAATCTTAGGGATTATATGAAGAAATGATTGGTGGAGTATTACACATGCACTAGGAGAATAAACACTTTAGTGTTAAAGAATGATGATATCCTAGACTTTACTGATACCTTATAGATTAACTATGCTTAATAATTTTTATTATGTTAAATTACGCATAGATAGGCAGCAGTTACCTAATTATATATACCTATATGCTTAAAAAAGGCATATAAACATTATATTAATTTTTTCAACCTAGATAATCAATTACGTAGTTTAATTGGATTTTCATATAAGTGAATCTGAATCCTTAATGATTGTTTAATTGATGTTTTATTATTTATTTGCTTGATCTTTGTTAGTTCATTGGTTTAATTATCTTTAATTAACTCTCTAGTTTTATTTATTTTTAATAAAAAAGATTAATAGGATTAGTGACAAGTTCTCTATACGATCAGTATTCTAAAATCCTTCAGTTTTAAGAAGGTATCTATAACTGACTACATATAAAGCAGTTCAAGATTTTAGCATCATTAATAAGGAACTTAGTTTTACTATTTTTTCTTATTTTTATTTTCTTTGCTTTTACTTTTAATTTTTGCATTTGTTTCAATTAGTTGATACTAGATAAGAGATCTATGAGTGACAACTTAGACCTTTTACTTCAATTTGATCCTAAAATCAAACTAACTTGTAGAAGGAATATGGTGCTAAAAAGAGAAGATATGGCTACAAGATAAGAAGAAAATCTAGTTGGGGATATGGAGCAGCAGCCATAAAGGATGTATATCGGAGTAATCCAATTTCTGGTTATTAATGCAAGTCCCTCATGCATTAAACTAAGTCAAAGGGAGGAACTAACAAATTAATCAATTACATCAACACTTTCTTTCGAACTTATGTGGATCATATGGCGAAGACGTGATCACATTTATCAAGGAATTTGATTTAGTGATTCAAACACTTTCACTAAATAGCCTCACAGAAGATAATTTACAAATGAGATGCTTCCCATAATTATGAGAGATCGAGCAAGGATATGACTAGTGTTAATAGATATGGACTCTTTTCTAAAATTTAAACGATTTATAGTATATAAAAGGACCTCAACCTATTAAAAGATTTACAAGGTTACAATAGGCTTTAAGCCTTTCCAACTATGATGTAGTTATAACACTCCCATATTATGTCTAATTTTAACTACTGGTATTTTCTCACAAGTTGACACATTAAGTGTATGCACAACCTCTACTCTGCTTGAGAGTGAAAGAAGTGGTGAGCTCTAGCCTTTCTTCCTCTTGAGATGATTTATGATCCATGAAGCTTTGATACCAGTATTCCCCACTTTTTTCGTGCTTTAGTTTATAAATTTTCCTCTTTTGCTTACTATTTCATCTGTTATGATTGTGTTCTTAAGTTAAAAGAGTGGATAGCTATAGCATAGGGGTCTCTATTAGGTGAGTGTCACACATCTCTCATATTATTCTTCAATTCTCCACGAATATGTTATTTCTTGCCTACACCAGTTTGCTTTACTGCTTATTAAAATGAAATAGTCCTACCGATAGCCTCATCCTGACTACTTAGATAGTACGATATTCATTTTTATATATCCCATGACATCTCTCTTTCCTAGTTAATATATGGTAATTCCAAATGCCCTCGTTATAATAACTTTATCTCTGTTTTATTGGCTCTTAAGCTTTATACTCCACTCTAAAACCTTTTCCTAATAATAAAAGTTATTTGTAATTTGGATAATTTCTAGTATGGTTCCTAAAATTACTTTAAATAAGCCATACTCAAACTATAAATGATCCAAAGACTCCATTGTTATGTCACCTAGTCTATAGTTAGGTGGGTTATAGATGAATTGAAGTTTGTTAAGGGTTGAGACTCTTTCTTTTAGCATCATCCATAAGTGAAAAGATAACTTAGGGAAAGATCTTTATTCCAAATTATCTTACTCCACCTCAGATCATCATCCCAATCAGTTACAAAGTTCAATAAATTGATAAGCACTTAGTTGTTTGCATTAAATTATAAATCAATCCAATTCAATTCATAATTCTTTAAATTTCAACTCAATTCAAACCATTCCATTTAATGCATAAAGTGAATATACATGAGCAAAATGCTAAAACCTTTAAACATTTTCATACCCCTTATTAAAAAAAACACTAAATTTAAATAATATAAGAGCATTTAGAATCTTGTTTGAAAAATTACTTAGCCTTTAACATGAGAGTAAACACCTTGTCATGAATACTCTCGATTACTCAACTAAGTTATTATCTCAAATGGCTACTAGTACCACTCTTTAACTTCAACCTTTTTATTTGTAACACCCCACTCCCGCTGAACCCGAACCCGATATCGACAGTGATACCCGAGTCCGTGCCCCGCGAGGGTGA
>JANIIA010486521.1:0-15757 GCA_027478495.1 Erythroxylum alaternifolium | reverse complement strand
AATCTAAAGAATTAAATAGAGCTGCTAAGGTTTTTGTGGGATAATCTAAAGAATTAAATAGAGCTGCTAAGGTTTTTTTGGGATAATCTAAAGAATTAATGGCTCCTCGGGGCCTGTTTGCTTTTTATCATTCTAGCTCCTTTACGCCACATTTTGAGGGTTGTGAGTTGTGATGCTACAACTGCAACCATATCTATTTCTGTCATGGGATTACGCTGTTTGGGATTTTTCCACAATACCATACCATATATATATATATATATATATAATTCAGAATGCCGGACTGTAATTTGATTCTGTAGAAGAACTGTATTTCAATTAAGCTATGGTTTTTAATCTGGTTCGTTAGGTTCAGATTAAGAAGCAATACGAGAAAAACTTATATTTTTATCTTATTGTTTTATATTAAAAAGTAAAAACAAATATTTAATATTTATACTAATTTTATTAATAACTAATAATATATTAACCAGTTGGACATAAAATTAAATTAACTCTTTCATTAAATTTTTATTTTAATTTTTAATAATTTTAATAATAATATGATCAATTTTATTTTTAATTAATTAATTATTAATTTATTCATTTTTAAGAAATAAATGAATAAATCATATACATTAATTCCAAGTTTTAATAATCAATGCATTATTATTTCTCAAATTTTATTAACAAGTAATAGCTTATTATTAGATTGTATAATAGTAAATTACATATTTTTCAAAATTTTTATTAAAGTCTTCAGCAATTATTCCATTAAAAAGGCAAATAATTTCAAAGACTCAAACATACAGCTATCTCGAATAGCTTATGTTCATATTGGAATCAGTAATAGAAAGTATTCACCTATAGATAATCCACCAAACTATGAAGTAACTTGGGATCTCATCAATCAGTTCAATTTCCATTGCATTCAAGGTGTTTATCAGAAATGTTTAAAAATAACTCCTGAAACCTTAATTAAACTTAATTATTGAGCACCCATTCTTGTAATGGCTCTGATACAAATTTTGTGTCTACTAGTATTTTGATTGAATGTTCTATTTTTTTTTCTAATTTTTCATCTATAGTGATATATTTTTGACTATTTTTTCATAACATTGGAGCGAGGATTTTAAAAGTTTATAAATGTCATTTATTTCATTGATTTCATTCACTTGTTGCAATTGATTATTTTGATTTAATAATTGTATAATTTCTTTTGATTGATTTTCGATATTAAGTTGTTTATCGAATAATTCAGATAATTGTTTAGTAATACTCATAATGTATTTTGTAGATAAGTTTTTAACTCATAAGGTTGTTTCTTAATATCTAATAATTCTGTAGCCAATTGTTCTGAATTTTTATCTAATCCTTTATCTTTTTCTATTTCCTTATTAGAATTTCCTGGTTCCGTAAAGCTAATAGGTTTTTCTAGTCTTGTAGAATAAGATTGTAAAAGAGTAGTTTCTAGTTTAGCTAGTTTATTTTCACTTAAAGATAGCTGAGGTATATCCTGGGAGCTTGTTATATTTTGTAGTTTGATTGGATAATTAATATTTGGCATTTCTCTTAAACTAGTTTTTAGATTGATTCCAACTTTAGCAACATCAGTAAATAATTGATTGATATAAATTTGATATGTATTTTTTAATTCAATACCATGATGAGAATTAGTTAAAGCATAACTGATTTGATAAGTAATTGAAAAAGGATATTGTCCAGTTGTCATTAAGTTTTCACAATAAAATTTGCAAGCTATAGTAATTGTTTCATCCAGGTTTTGTGATTGTAAAGGAATTTCTAGCTTAATATGGGTGTTAAATTTTATTTTTCCATAAGCTAAATTTCCATTCATTATTCCAATTACTTGGTCTTTTAAATCATTCATTCATTCATCAATTATGGCCATTCGTATAGGAGAATCTATTCCTTTTAAAAATGTATATTTTAATAAAATTTGAATTGTAGAAGGATGTATATGTCCAATTCTATGTCTTTTTTCTTCAGAAATAGGTTGTATTTGTTTATAAATTTGTTCTTGGTCTATCAAACTTATACGAATATGTTCACTACATTGATCTATTATAATAGGTGTTTTGTGTATAATTTTTCCATAATAAATAATATTTTTCTATTAATTAAATTTTAAAAAAGATGGTGTGTAATATGTTGACCATCTTTAAGATTTAATTGTGTTTTTGCTATTTTCTTTTATTTCTTTTGTGATAGTAATGTATTAATATGAAATATACCGGTTGATTCTGTTAATTTTAAGGTATCAATATCTAAAATATTAGTTTGTGTGTTATTAATGGATTCAGAGTCTTGAATTATTTCGGCCATGAACAACTTAGAGGTATTTAGTAAGTTGGTTATGGCTATGAAATAAGTTTTGTTTATGTAGATTATAATGTTGAGTTGCTAGATATAATAAGTTTTGTTTATGTAGATTATAATGTTGAGTTGCTAGATATATTCTTTCTTTAATAGGGTTTAAACCATGGTTATGAAGGGAAAATTGCAAATAATTATAGCGGTTTTCATAATATTGTTTTTTGCGTTTATTTTTAAGGACTAAAGTTTCGTAATAAATAATATTTGTTAACGATTGATTACAAAGTGTACAATTAGAGAAATACTCATATGAATATGACATAACTAGTTAGAAATATGAATTTTATAATGTTCTTGAAACTATTTATAGAGTTGTTTTACTTCTAATTGTTCCTAATTATAGACTTTTGTGTGTCTTTGTAATATTTCTTGAATCCTATGAAGAGTTGTTTGAGATGCATTGATTTGTTCTAACTGATAATGTATTACTAAAAGTTTTAACCAATTCTCTACTAAGTGACAGTTTCTTTTCAGTCTGTATAATGACTAGATGAAGATTATGACAATTAGTGCAAATAGGCATGATAATATGAATAAAAATAATAATTAAGACATTAAAAAGAATAAAACAAACATAAGTAATATTTTTACGCATAAAGAATAATGATAATTTTAGGTAAAAGGATGAAAAAATTAGAAACACAATTGTTTATACCTTTTATATTGCTCTTCGTTTTCTCTTCTTCAAAGCCAATCTATAGGCTATAATCATGGAGAATTAGGAGAGGAGGATACAAAAGAAAATAAACAAGAGCTGTTTTATTTTTTCATAAAGCAAAAGGCTCATTTCTTCTTATGTTATATAGACCGCAGAACCCCAAAGGTTCAAACAAGATAAAGCAAAAAGATAAAAGTAAAAGAAGATTCCTTTTTAAAAGGACTTTACTTTTGAAAAAGTGTCAGCCATATGGTAGGACACAAACTTTAATAATTACAACTTAATAATTACATTCAACTTAATAACAACATAAACACAGATGGACAATTGATGCACTGATGAGTTGGATAATGCTATAGTTGCTGACAAATTGATTGTTTCCATTCCTTTGATAAGACGTTGAATAGTTGAATACACTAGAGATAGTGGAGAACTATTCTTCAATTTGTTTAATGAGCTGCAAAGAATCAATAGTTATAGGTGTCTTGTAGGCAGATGTCATTACGAGATTAGGTCCTCGATAATTAAGTTTAATTAAGGTTTCAGGAGTAATTTTTAAACATTATTGATAAACACCTTCAATGCAATGGAGATTAAGCTGATTGATGAGATCCCAAGTGACTTCATAGTTCGGTGGATTATCTATGGGTGGATACATTCCTTTGCTGATTCCAATCTAAACATAAGCTACTAGAGATAGTTATATGTCTGAGTCTTTGAAATTGTCTGCCTTTTTAAATATGGGATAACTACTGAAGACTTTAATAAAGATTTATCGTTCTTTGGCAAATCTTTCTTTGTAGTTTTTTACTACAAGAGTAAATTTATCGGGGAATGCTGTAAGGCTATTTAAATTGGTTAAATAGATGGTATCTACTAATCCACTTTAAAAAAAGAGATAAGTGGTAAGTGGATCTGTGTCTGGGAAGATAATAGCCTTAGGTCCATATTGTCCTCGATTTTGGGGATAATACTGAAAGATTTTCTATTCCTCTTTCCACGTGTTTAATGCTTCAAAACAATCATAAAAGATCTCAGGAGTAATTCACTTCATTTCATCTTTGAGGGCTCTGGTAGGTAC
Organism: Erythroxylum alaternifolium; assembly: GCA_027478495.1. NCBI lineage: Eukaryota > Viridiplantae > Streptophyta > Magnoliopsida > Malpighiales > Erythroxylaceae > Erythroxylum > Erythroxylum alaternifolium. The sequence continues at coordinate 11,642 of JANIIA010486521.1, read as the reverse complement.
AACATTAATTTTTTCCATATTGATGGGCTTGCCCAATGTTTTCATTTTGGATTCAGCAAATTGTTTCTCTAAGACCTATTTATATTATGGTTTGAGAGTAGGATTTCCAAAGTCTGCTAAATCTTCTTCTGCTTCAGAGCGGGTTGAGTAGCTTTTATGAATGATTGAGGTTTTTCCAACAATACGGGGAGAGGCTTTGTGCCATTCATCATAGATGCCTGCCATGGGTCCATTAAATATGACATAGACTTTAGATTCTTTAAAATCTTCTTTCTTTTGAGAGACAATTGGTTTAGGTTTGGTTACTGAAGATCTAGATTGAGTTGATATTTGAACAGGATGTAAAGGTGATTGGGTAACTTGTTGTGAGGTAATAGGTTGGATAGTAGTGATGGTCTATTTTTCAAGGAGTTGTATAGTTGATCTTAGCTGATTGATTTCTTTAGTTATTGTTTCGACTTGTTGTTGAAGTTCTAATAATTCTTCTTCATTTTTGGAGAGTGAATACTTGAGGCTTATGATAGCTGCTTTCATTCTCGAGTTAGAGTATCTGCAAGACTATTAGTAGAAGATTTCATATATTGTGTTTGAAAATTATATTAAGTTAATTCCAATTTCCAACGAATTAATTGTCTTTGATTATAATTTGTTTTAACATTATATTTAGTGAATCCAAATAGATACTTAGAATCTGTCTGAATATAAAATTCGACAGGTAGTAAATCAACTTTCCATTTTCTTAATGTTTTAATACATGCTAGTGTTTCCTTCTCATGACTAGGATATTTCCTTTTAGTGGGAGTAAAAGTCCTATTGATATATTTACATAAGAGATAATCGCTTGAGTTGGGTGGTTTAGCTAGAAGACAGCCACCCATGTATCCATACTTGCGTCAATTTGTACTAGTAACTTATCTTTCTCAGTATAATTATATAATTCGTGTAATTGTTTACAAAGATTTTTTAATAATTGAACAGTGTTAGTATCATCTTCTGTCCATGTCCAGTGAGTTTTTGTACTACATTTAAGTTGTAACCTTTTTCTTTCTTTTGCTAAATCTTTAAGAAAGCTTTGGTTAGAAATATAATTTAGTAATCCTAAAAATTTTTAGGCTTCAGTGATATTTTTCAAAGTATCAAGAAATTGTTGTAATTTTTCAAGAATATTGGTTGTAATTTTGAGAATCCATTACGAAACTCTATTCTTAAATATTCTATATTTTTATGCTATTTTAAGTTTCTTTTTACTTAAAAGTAATCCTTTTTGTTGACATCGAGTGAGAACTTCTTTGACTTTGTTTAAATGATCTTCTTTATCTTTATTTGAAAATATAATAATATCATCAATATAGGCTAAAATAAATTCTTCTAATCCTTCTAGATTGTTATCCATAAATCTTTGATAAATACTAGGGACTTGTTTTAATCCAAAAGGTAAGACATTCCATTGGTAATGTTTTTGAGGTGGGCAAGTGAAAGTTATTAATAGTTTAGTATTTTCATGTAATCTTAATTGCCAATATCTTGATTTTGCATGTGGTGTAGTAAACCATTGATGTCCTTTTAATGTATTAATAATATAATCCTTTCTAGGTAATTTATAGACATCACCTATAGTTGCTTTATTTAATTATTTGTAATTGATGACCATTCTTCGTTTACCTCTTTTTTTTTGGAATGATTGTTTACATAAAAAGGAGTCGAATGTTTACTAGTGCTTGGAGAAATTAATTGTTTGTGTAATAATTCAGAACATTCTGTAATAAATTCCTATACATCTTAATGTGTATATGGAATATTATTCTTAATATGTAATTTTATTTTGATTAATTGAGTATTAGTAATTTTGTTAGGATCTAACGGATTTTCACCACAAACTTGTTCTATTAATGTATCTATATCATTTTGTAAAGAGAGATTATTAAGCAGATAAAACTATAATTGATTTAATTTTTTAGTTATAATTTCTAAGTTTTTATTATAAGTAGTATGATATATTGGGATTTTGAGAATTATTGACTTTTGGTTTAAAGACTTTATTATTGGTGTTTTTAGAGTTATATAATGCAAATATTGACAATAAGGTTTATATAAATTTAAAAAATTATTTTCTAAAATTAATGGTAAGCTTGATTCTTGTTGACAGATTGATGGAACAATAAATGTGTAATTTTCAATAATAATATTATTATAATAACTTACATACCAAATTGCTTTAATGCTTCCGTCTGCTATTCGAATTTGTAAAGGTTTGTTTAATTTCTTCCAATTTGATAATAGAGCTTTAGATGCTATACAAATAGTGGCACCAATATCTATATATGCATTAACTTTTTTATTCTGAATAATTACTTGAATAAAAGTTGTATTCAGATTCAGTTGTTGATGTTGATGTTTGGGGTTCATAATGATATATTGAAGAGATCGTAGAATCTGTTTCATATTCTGATTCATTAGGTTCTAAATTGTTTTTAAATGTTGAGGTTAAAATATTGATCTTTTCTTTATATTTAGGTTGATTGCTCTTTGGACAATTATTTACATAATATTCTTCCTCTTTACATAACCAACATTTACAAGTTTTCTTCTTTTAAGGACAATATTTTTTCTTTGGTTTTATTTGTTTATAAGCTTTTTTTTTCTAAAAAAATCTTTTAAAAGGTTTGTATGGGATTTTCTTATATCTTGTTGTAGGATATTTGTGCCATTTATATTTAGGTTCTCTTTTTTTATATTTTCTATGTTTTTGATAGATGGGAAATTCACATCCATATTGTTGAGGTATTTCGGAATATTTGGAACAACATAGTTGAATATCTTTATATCTTAATGATTTATGTAATTTTGCTTCTAAGCATTTTGTGATAATACTTCTTTTACTATGGATATAACACCACCTAAATTATAAGAAACTAAATTATTATTTTGTTTTATTAAGAATAATTCTTCGACTATTTTATTTATAGGATAGGGTAATTTTTGAATAAATATTTTTATATATATTTCTTGTTCAGTACGAGTTAATTTATAATAATATTTTTTAAATTCACAAATATATTATTCTAAATAACAGATATCACATATCCTTATATTATTTAAATGCCATAGAGCATTTTTTTTCTTTCTTCATTTTCAATTTCTTGTTTATATGAAGTTATATCTTTTCCAATAAATTCTTTATAAATTTCATTGGCAACTACTTGAAAAGCTTTTATTGGTTCCAGTGCATTAAGGAATTTAGTAGTATTTTTTATTCTTATTTCATTATCTAATAAAAAATTTAATACTATACCCGTAGTTTTATAGGTAATAAAGTTCTATAAAGTACTAATGTTTGTTAATCCTTCAAATGTTTTTTCTAATTGAATTACTAATGCTAATCGATTAGACCATTATAGTAATAATTTTTTGAGAGATAAAACACAGTCTAAATTGAGAATTCCGTCTGGCCCTAATGTCATATGTTTTGGTGTATATTCAGTTGAAAATTTTTTAATTTTATTATCTTTTTATAATATCCAAAACGATTTAATTCTTGTTGTTTTATAGGTTTATACTGCCAATCATAACTAGCTTTATTATTTCTTTTTCTTTTTTCTCCACTTTGACTTGTTTCAGGTTGTTCATCTGGTTTTAGTTGATCTACATATATTTCTTGTTGGTCATAATCATAACCGTAGATTATTTCATCTTGATCTGTAATAAGGTTAATAAGTTTATTTTGGATTCAAAAGGTTATTTCTTCAAGGCCTGCTTATATTGTGATTTAAGAGTAGGATTTCTAAAACCTGTTAAAGCCTCTTTTGCTTCAGAACAGGTTGAGTAGCTTTTATGAATGATTGAGGTTTTTCCAACAATATGTAGAGAGGCTTTGTGTCATTCATCATTGATGTCTACCATGGGTCCATTAAAGATGACATAGACTTTAGATTCTTTAAAATCTTCTTGTTTTTTAGAGACAAATGGTTTGGGTTTGGTTACTGAAGAACTATATTGAGTTGATATTTGAACAGGATGTAAAGGTGATTGGGTAATTTGTTATGAGGTAATAGGTTGGATAGTAGTGATGGCCTGTTTATTGTTAATCAATAATTATTAATTAATTTTTTACAGATCAACCATTGTACTTTGTGTGAATGCTGATTAAGTTTTTTGTTATATTAGCTTGCTAAATTCAATTCTAGTACAGATAGTTCTTTTATTCCTTATCAATTTAATAGACTCAATATTAATGATAATTTAATTTTTGTTATCATATCAATTTTTAGGCTTAACACCTATAAAGTAATTTTTCTTATCTCACTAGTCTATTACATTCAATACTAATTAATACTATTAATAAATTAGTTACATATTCATATTTTAAAAATGTTAATAATTAATTATAATTATGATAACATAATAATCATCTTATTATCATTATATAATAAATTAAAATTTAATGGAAGACTTATTTATTACCATTTTAAATTAATCGATATATAATCAATTATCATTAAAATATGATAAATAAATATTCTATTAGTTTAATAAAATGAATTTATATTATATTAAATATTTGTTTAATTTCTTTATATAAATGATATGGACATATGATAAACTAATAACATAATATAATTTTATTTATTTGCAACAAAATCAGTCTCTTTAATTATTAATTATACATAAGATATGTATTGTAAATAAAAATGATAAATTCACCAATTTCATTATTTGTATTGTTACATAATAAATTATTTTATGAAGGACTTAATATGATAGTATTATGAATAATTAATAAATATAACTAATTTTCAATAAAATAATTAATACTACATATTACATATTACTTTTAATATAAGTAATTAATGTGCATGAAATATGCACATCTTTTCTTAGTATTTTGCTTGATTTTCTTGTTAAATTACCTTACTTTATTTAGTTTTTGCTATATTTTTAACTAGATATCAAGATTTGATTTTAATATGAGATTTATCAAGAATTAAAGAATAATTCAAAAACATAAAAAATCATAATTATTTGTTTGATATAGTTTGGCACATGCTTGTATACTGATATATGCCTCACATAGATTCTATGCAGGTGAAGACATGACGTGAAGAGAGATTCTATGGCATAAAGAAAGCTTGAAGAGTGACACAACCTAGGATATGCCCGTGTCTTAACTTATGCCTATGTCCAGAAAAGAAATAGAAGGATCCACGGTCTATTACATGAGCATACCAAAGCCTAGGTTCCTTCCTAAAATAAATATAATGATCCATAGCATAGGATGTGACTGGGTTTTAGATTATTTCTCGAGCAGACTAAACATATTTAAAGCGCAAAAGCCCTCATTTTTGAATAATTTTAGAGACTCTTTGTTTAGTATCATTCTTTTTACTCCAAAAAAAAAGTTATGTTTGGCATCTAATAGAAACGCCAACCTTTGTTAGGTCAATTTTGAAGTCATTTTTATTAGAGAAACAATATTGGAGATCATCATCCAATCTAAAAAAAATTCCCAATTATTTTGAACTTTTTTTTGGAATGGAATATTTACGGAATCCCAATAAATATGATCAAACCATATTTCACAGTATCTACATCTTTCTTATTCTTAATCAAGTCCCCGAGAGGGCTTAATTGATCCATGATTTACGTTTCATCTCTTACCTGGTTCAAGTTGTTCAAAATACAAGATTTTTATCAAGAGTTCCTTATACCATAATGTCTTTTATTTTTTCAATTATTTTCAATGGTTCAAATATGATTTATAGTTAAGTATTTTATGTTTAGGTAGAGAAATAGTTATTATCTTTATATGGATTGATGAAGTTTTATTTATTACATGGTATTTATATCAATAAAATATCTTTGAATGCTCTTAAAGCAAATTTACTCATGCTTATGGAAGATTTGAGAGAACCTATTTTTGAGTGGATCATAGCTTAGATATTCAGAATTGAATAGGGTTTAGGGATAAAAAATATATGATATCTCTGGTGTTAGGGTAAAACTTTTATGAAAATTTGACAGAGCTTGAGGCATTTGAAAAGGTGTTAGATCAAGCTAGGAGTTAACTACCTAGAAAATATATGGTCATAACTCGAGGTAGTACAATTTTATCTGACGGTGCAGATAATAATTTCATTCTAAGTTTATTAAATCATAACATTAAACATCATAATACAAAATGAAATAAGGTTGAGGTTATTTCCATATTCGTTAATGGATTAAGCCAAGTAGAGGTTGAAGGCATTAACTATTGCCCCAATCACAACAGAAAGTCTTATGGAGAAGGTTTTAACTAAATATTTCCCTCCATCAATGATAGGAAAGTTGAGAAACAACATCTCTACCCACTCATAGTTTGATAAGGGAACTCTTTTAGATACATAGGATAGATATAAACATATGATGATAAATTTCCCACATCATGACCTACCTACAAGGGCATAAGTTTAGACCTATTAGAATGGTTTACTTAATTTAATACGGAAAACGATAGATGTAATAACTGATGAGACTCCTAATAATAAAAATTTGGAGCAACTTTTGAACTAATAGACAAGGTGGTCCTACAAAATTATTAATAACATTAAAAGCAAGAAAGGTCTAATGAATCAATAAGTATATATAATATAGATGCCATAAGCATATTAATAGCTCAGGTGGAGGCCTTAACAAGGAACTTGGAAGCCTCAGTTCACCATCTTAAACAACTTAAGTCATGAGTCATGAATTTTTTTGAGAAAGACATCAAAGCATAAAATTTCGAGGTAGAAACCTTATTATTGAACCAAAAAACAAGTTAAATTTACAGGGAGTTTCTTAAGAAAAAATAATGTATATAGTACGACATACAATCTGAAGTATAATCCCCTAAGCTTTTCATAGAGCAATAATTTAAAGGAAACCTCTACTTAGATTTTAAAAACCATGACAAAAGGGGAAGCAATCAAGTCTAGAGGAAATATTAAGACTTTATGCAAGTCACATACATTTTAATCTAGAGGAAATATTAAGACTTTATGCAAGTCACATACATTTTAACTTCAAAATCAGGAGACTTCAATATAGATTTTGAAAAACAAATCATTTAGTTAACAAAATTTATAGCTAAAAGGAAACAATGGACATTGCCTAGTGAAACAATACCTAACCTTAAATAGCAAGTTAAAGCAATCACTAAAAAAAAAAGGATGAGTTGACCAAAGACATGAAGGAAGAAGCTAACATTTAGGATGAAGATGATTAAAAGAAAACAGAGGAATTTTCTTAAATGGAGTTAGATGAAGAAGGCATCAACAATCTCTAAGACATTCTACCAGTAAAGATAGAAGACCTAAAGAGTTTTACTATTTCCAGTGATAATATTATATTTAAGAAATTATGGATGGAAGAACCAAAAAAGAACTAGGTACTTAATGAAATTTGTAGATAAATCAATCAAACATCTTAAAGGTATTAAGGAGAATTTTTAATTAAAATTGATAGGTTTACATTTTGAGATAATTTTTGTATCTCAGATATAAAATAAGATAATAAAGAACCTCTAATCTTAGTTAGGAATTTCCTTACAACAAATTGTGCAATCATAAATGTTATAGAATAAGAATTAATGCTTAGGATTAAAGATAAAGAGATTTTGTTTTCAATCTTAAATGATAATTAACAATTTATGGCCAAAGATGACTTAGGCTAAGCTAATCGTTCAAATCTTTTGAAGGTAGTTATCAATTAAGATGCGAAAGCAAAAAAATACACAAACAAGAGCAAGAAAGAAGGAAAAAAAAAGGAAGAAGGTGAACCCCTGGCTAAAACACTTTATGAATATAATAAAGGGGGAAGTAAGCATGCAACCCATTAAATAATCAAGTATAAGAAGAAAATCTGGTTAAAATACCTTTATAGAAGCATTTGCTGGGACACAATCTAATCATTTATTTTAGAACATTTAATTATATTTTAAGCATTTTATAATGAACAATAAGTTAGATTATTATTTTTATAATTGATTTGGTTTTAATTTCCTTAGTTGTTCAATAGGTTTTTATTTTTCTATAGTTGTTATTTGTTTTTATAGTTTTGAATTTGTAGCTAAGATGTAAGAAAAGAGAGCATATTATTAAGGAGACAATTGGAAGAGCAATTGTAATAAAAAGTTAAAGATACCAGTCAAATATAATCATTAAAATCAAGTAAGCATTGAATCTTCATAATAAACATAGCCTAAAACATGCTTATGTTTAATTTTTAATATGATAAAATTCTCTAGAAACATCCATAAATGTGTTGCAAATTGTGCCCTTATTTAAGTGGGACAGAAAAATTCATAACTTAAGTCATGCCTATGTCATAGATTGTGGCCATTAGTTAATAAAATATAAAGAGATCTACAACTTGAGACACACTTATGTTCTAGACCATGTTCTAATGCAACTTTTTCTAAAATGTTGTGTTCCAGGGTTTGAACCTAAAAGTTCAAAAAACTAGGGGTTATACTATGTCCCCTTTTCACCTAAAACCTTTATCTCTCCTCTATTTTTTCTTATTCTCTCACAAATCTAGTAACCAATTCCATATCCTCAATAAAACCATAAGATTTTTAAAACTTCGACCCCATTTTCATTAAGATTTACCCATTTTTATGGACAATCTAGGGAACTAAACTCTAAAGAGATGTGAAAATTTCCTCATTTTAAACCAATTTAAACCTATACTATCTTTACAAACCTAACTTTCCATCACAAATATGAGTTTAAAAGCTACTATAATAAATAAAGGTAAGAACAACAAAATGAGGGGCAATAACTCATCAATCACAAGATACCCCTGCTAGTGAACATGCATTATTGGTACTTCTTCATCCCTTTTGTAACACCCACATATCCCCTGGAAGGATATGCAAATGCCACCCAACACATAAATAAAACATGCCAAAATATTCCAACACTTGAAAGAAAATAAGGCAACATTCTTCATCTTACATAAATTGTGTTATGTACATAATATAATATACATATTGTCCTTATCATATACATGCCATAAATTCAAAAGCCAACCTGTATTATAGTTATTACAAACCATTTACACAGAATACAAAATATCTCATAAGATACAACTCAAAAACAACTTAAACAAAGCATCTTCCAAATATATCAAGTCCCTCATTGGCCACTGTGGTTGTCCCAGTCTTAAGTCCTCCTACCAAAACCTACACGGAGGCAAATCCACCGTGCTAAGCATATAGCTTAGTGGGGGAATAACTAAACAAGATATATATGGTGATTGTTTCTAACAGTCGTCTAACATTCTCATGCTTAGAATTAAACCATATCATAAGCAGTCTTTAATTATTTATATTCAAGAGTAACCCAAACATTACATGTCTCAGAACAGTTTATGATTCATGAATATAGAAAAAAACATATAAATATCAGAACAAAATATCATTGCTTCATAACAAAATGCATAAGTCTTAAAACATAACATAATTGTCCAAGAACAAGTCAGAACTTGTATTAACTCAAAATTCATCTTGTATTAGATCAAAATTTATCTTATTTCAGATCAAAACTTGTTTATGACATAATCGAACATGTATAAAATACAAATTAGGTTACTTGCTAATCCTTTTTATAGAAGTGGGTAATGGGACCAGAACAGGAGATACGTATGATTGGTATCACAAAACAGGAGAGACTTATGTCTCAGATACAGAAGTGTCATTATCAAGAGACACCAGAGTGTCAATATCAGGAGACACAAAAGTATCAATATCAGGAAACACCAAATTGTCAATACGTGTCAACACCAAAGTGTCACAGGAGCAGCTATAGACCCTTCTAGGCATGCCTATATACCCATGACTAGGACTTGGGAATTTGAAAACAAACCATTTCAGATTTTAGAATCACAAGCAACTAATGTAGTTTATAACACATATCTTTATTTCATTTTTTCTCAAATTGAACAAATTCACTACAATTCAATCAAACTCGATATGTCTTATAAACATAAGCATTTGCATTAATATATCAATGAAACATTAAGTCATTACATATTGCATAACACCATAGAAATTCCCAATTAATAAACATCTATATCTAATTCACATCACATCAAAACCTTGGATTACATTTGTATTCTTAAGAACACATTTTAAGTTATTACCTCAATTAATAGTCTATAACTAGATTAAATTCTACTTAATTAATCTAACATCATCTAAGCTCATTTTTAACTTCAATTAAGTTCAATTAAACCATTATTAAATACCTTAAACATATATAGTCTGACAATTGTCTAAAACCAACATTTCTCCTTCCAAAGTACTGCCCACGATCGTAGGATACCTCCTACCTCCTACCTCCTACCTCCTACCTCCTCCCCATGATCGTGACAGAAGCTACTACATCTGTCCATGATTGTGGGATAGGTGCCACGATTATCGCCTAACCTATTATCCTGCAAATTTCCATATTCAACACCTTTATTCCAAATTCCAAAGACCTTCATTTAAATGCATATATCATATCTCAATTACACCTTATCCATGCTTCAATCCCTTATCAAATTCATGTCCATCTCCAACTAAAAAACCATTCACTTGATAGCTCATAACTATAGTCCTTCATGTATCAAAACCAAAACAGAAATTATCATACAAGCATCATTCTTCCAGCACTCAATTACCAACATCTTAACACATATTTCATGCCAATTCAATTATCATAACTCTTTTATGAATACGTGCTATCAAGTTTAGAATTCCCTTATCTATTTAACTTTAAATTCAACTCCAAAGAACCAGCTAATCAACACCAACTCAAGGTGATTTTCAGACAACAATATGAAGTTGAACTAGTTTCTTGGTTGTTTTGTGTAGGGTAAGTATGATTTTCGTGCAACAAATTGGCTAGGACTAAGACTAAAATACAAAGAGAAGAAAAGAGCAAATTCGGTGGAGAAGCAAAATGAAATATAGTAGAAACTTGCTGCTAGAAGTTTTCTCTTCAACATGCTAGGTGTCACCTTTTAATCTAGCCATCTCTCTTAAGGCATGTAATGCCATTTGCCTACTTCATAAGCTACCACAAATCCACTTAAAATGTTACCGTTTGTCACCAATTGATTAGTCCATATGTCTCCAAATAATTAGTCCACATGTCACTCCAAGATTGGTCCACTTATCACATAATAATTGGTCCATTTGGCACTTATTTAACTATGCCAAATATCACTCAATTATATGCTTAATAACCCTAATTTTTCATGTATCAATTTATTCTATCACTTGACATTTTCCTATTCCAAATGTCCATTTAATATCTCAAATCTCTAATGGTATTAATTAATTCCAACTCACTGAGTATGATCAATTAAACCAAAATTCAAGTCATATGCAATTTACAATCATAACACATGTAACACCCCCTTACCGTAGGGTACGCATCGGGACGCCCGCAGGTCATTCCGGTACATATCCTATGATAAAGGAGCGCTACGTTCGATCACTACAGTTACTCCACATGGCATCACATTAATTTGAATAATAAAGCATTAATTGTAACTCACAAGATTTTTAAAATCAAACTCTTCCTCATTTCATTGATCACAATCAAAAGTTTGTACACCATCCCATACTGTACTGTCTG
>JANIIA010486505.1:0-15759 GCA_027478495.1 Erythroxylum alaternifolium | reverse complement strand
TCCATAACATCATCAACATTCAAATAATCCATTTTTACAAAGAATAGAAGAGATTAAAATGACAGAAAATTGAATAGAAATACTCCTTCTCTTCTTTGCCAAAATCTAGAATTTTGGTGTTGATGTGCTATTTTGCCCAATCTTGATGATTATCCTTGTCTTCAATCCTTCCTCAATGCTCCAAACATGCGTTCTTCACTCAAGGATGGTGATTCTATAGGTAGGTGTCGTCTCCCCTGAAGATGGAGGCTTAATTCTCCTTTTATAGTTCAAAAACCCTAAGTTTAATAAAGCCTCGCAGATTGCCTTGGATTATAATTCCCACGCTCGTGGGAATTGGAATGATTCCCATGAGCGTGAGAATTTGTCACAGACGCATCTCTCATTTTCTTCTGTAATTCCCACGTGATGTGGAAATTTGCATGATTCTCGCCAACGTGGGAATTTGTCATAGATGCACTCCTTATTTCTTCTCCTTTTTGATCTTTAGTTCACCGTCTAAGTTGCTCCTTGCCTCTTCCTACCTAAAAATAGTCAATTCTTGCCCTCAATTAACCAAACACACAAGAACAATAATGAAAATCAAACTTAACAAAAACATACAAAATGAATCCTAAACTAGAACAATAATCAACAATTATGATGGAAAACACATGTCAATTACCTATAAAAACATATCCTAATGCACACGTATCAACTACTAGTCACAACTTTTGGAAAGGAAGCAACCCTTTAGAATAGTCACATCTGTTCACTACAAGTCACAATTTTTAGAAAGGAAGCAACCCTTCATTTCCAAGTTTGACTTTAATTACTTATATCACAAACTAATTTCCAATAGTCACTTGTATTGAGACACGCTAACCTCCTTAGCTGTAATCATAATGTTATATGTCTGTCGTTAATAAAGGAAAGCCTCGTTTACCTCATCCAACAGTAGTTATCCCTACTACAAACCCTACTTAAATCATTTTCTAATAATAATGTATAGTTTCATTATCATTTTGATTCTACATCTACTTGAACATATTTATATAGCACCAAGTTTCAGACCACTGAACCGATAAATGTAAAGATAGAGAATTTAAATAGATTTAAAAGTTAGATTGATCACCAAACTTAGTTAAATATACATTGAGTCAATATTTCAACATTATTACAATATATATATGAAGATCATCTTAATCTCTAAATCACTTATGTGTTTGTAAGGGTAAAATTTTGAAATTCATAATTTAAAAACTATATTGATTAGCTCCAATTGAACACCATAACATTTATGACCTAATAAAATGGCCCTAGTTAGAAATGACAAAAGGGTCGGGCTGGGTGTTAACTGGTCTGGTATGGTTTTCTCTGTTCGTTCAAGCCTCAGGCCTGGCTCAAGCTACCTCAGCCGATAATGCAAACCAACATTGTCTTGCTTTTAAATAAAATAAAATAAATTCAAGCCAACAGCCCAAGCCAGCCTATTGCCATCCTTAACCTTAGTTTTCCTATTCATAGATTAATTAACATGAAACTTAAATATTACTTTAACTATTCCAATTTCTAGTATATTTAGTCTAGGTAAGATTTGAAGGTGATCAAGCTGACAAGTTTTGTGATGTAATAAAATAATATATATGTCTATTACATCAACTAGCATATGTAGCCCATATCAAGGGGACCCAATCATATGACATAAACGTAAGGCTAAGCATAGACTTAAAATCAATAATTTATCGATCATATGGTTGTGATTAATTACTTGGTTGAGTAAAAATTTGATTAAATGTGATTTTGAAATTTTAGTGTGCATAGTAGATTTGACACACGGAACCAAAGCCCACAATCCTCTTGCACCGCCCACTACTTTTGCAATGTTTAACGCTCATATTCTCGCGTACTCTCAAATTTTTTAAATATGAACTCCATCTTCCATTTGTTTTACATTTGAGGCTTCAAAATTATATGCACTAAGTAAAATATAATTGCATATATGTTGGAAAAAAATATAACAAATATGCCCCACATTTAACAGCTTCAATTTGCCGCTCACTATAATTTGTAGTATGTTTAAAGAACTTCTACTAGTTTTACATTTTTTTTATATATACTAAAGAAACCTATTATGGAAGAGTTGTGGTCCATCTAAAGATAGAAACAAATCAGGTATCAATATTACATATTATAAAAACAATATTGATTTTTTAACGATTCCTAAAGTTTTTGTTTTAGTTAGTAGGTAAAGATTTGCTTTCTCGATATTTCTTATCATCCCTCATAAATAGAGTAAGGGTTTCATAACAACAAAATTGTATTATAGATTATGTAATTTTGATGTTTTCTTGAAAAACTATAATGGTAAATTAATTATAAGTTGGAATGATAGTTCTTACAAGCAAGATCTTGGTATCCCCAATATAAGACCTTAAATATACAACATATTATAGTAAACTATAAGGAATTCTAAAGATATAATAACTCCAACCATCTTTAGCCATTTGTCATCTAATCCAGTACATGTATCCCTCTTTCTGCTTGTCCTTAGTTATCATCAGTATCAACTACAATACATTGAGGATTACTTGTATGCCAAGCCAAAAGATATTTTAGATTCCTAGAGGTTTTGCTAATTCATGTTGGAGTTAAAGTTACACATCTTGAATAAAGTTTTCATCCATAACAAAGCTTCACCTTATTTCAACTTTAGCATGATCTATTCCTAACTTGGTATCATTATTATAAGTGTCAATTTGGATTGAATATATGGAAGAATACTTTTGCATGCCATTTTCCATAAAAGGATAGTCTAACTACAAAATGTTAGCTTCTAATCATATAATGTTTAATTTATTTTTATGTGAATTTGGAACCTTGCAAAAGAAATAGAAAGGATGTTTGGAATGTGCAGTTTATATGTAGTCTTGTGTTGTTTTATGGCTCCTGGAGTAGTTCTTAGCAAGTTTTAACATAAATTTGACATGTTCATGTGTTCTCTCACGACATATAGTGTGCACCACGTTTCTCATTTCTATTTTATAGACGATTTGATCACACTTTTCCTATATGTGGTGATGAGAGAGCTAATCTTCTTCCTACAATAGGCTATTCCATATGCTTACATATCACATAGCCACTGAATCCTCTTCCATGTTAGAATATAGGATTTATAATAAAAGAATAGGTGCTCCTTAGCATTAGTTATATCATTGCATTGAGCACAAATTAGAGAAATATTGAGATATTTCTTTAATATGTTACCTAATGTTCAGCTTATCCGTAAATGCTAGGAAGCTCTTAAATTAGCATACTTATTCTAAACTAGGGAGGCATTTTAAGTCTTTTCATTTGCTCACTTAGGAAATCTTTGCAAGATGAATTAATGAATCAGCCAAATAGATGACCCTGCCAAATTGATACATCATTATGGTAAGATTAAGGTTGTGATCTACAATATATTAGATGATATTGCCCCTTGGTCTTTACTCCAATCGACATTGAAAGGTGGTTAAGCCTTTCCACACTAAAGCAATATCTAGTATGACATTTCTTAGAGAACATAATTCATTAACATACTTGAGGGATCCCTACTGTGTCCATCGATCATGCCAAAAATATACATATTTCCCATATCCTATCTTGTATGAAAACTAAATTTTTACCTTTTCCCTGTATATCAAAATATTCAATAAGGTATATGATGTGATATAATATAGCTGAATACACAAGAAACTTATATTATTTAGTTCATATTCATGTAACTACTTAATCTATAAAGCCATTCTTTTTCCTAAAAGAGCCTCCTTATTTACTTAGGTGAATATAAATCAGAAAATTTTACTTTAGCAGGTACATATTTAGAGCCATTACTAGATCATAAGAATCTTCTCATGATTTTTTTCCAATGTTTTAATTATATATTTAAGGAGGAAAAGGTGAGGTGACTAGTAAATATAAAGACTATTGATCACTAAGTTAGAGTTGGATTATAACTGTGAAAGACAGTGAGTGATTACTCCCATTGGTGATTCTTCTTTGAACCTTCTTAATTAGAAGTTAAAATTCAAAATGATACGGTCTGTTTGAAGCATTAGAAATACCTAAGTATATGATTAAAGGCTTAGTGGCTTTTTTATCTAGTGACAGTGGATAACTAGTTTGTTAATTATTGTTCCCTTATAGATAGGATGAGTAAGCTCTTCTACTTTTTAACAAAAAATCTTAAGATGTTCTTAAAGGTCTCTAAGGCTATCATTAAAAGCATAGCTAAACTAGGATCAGATTTAGAAAAGAACATAATATTATCAAAAAAAGACAAGTTAACATTACCCAACCTCTTACATTTATAGGTTATCTCCTAAAAAATGACATACTTGATTAGTCTATTTAAAACATCCATCCCCAATATGAATAAATAATGCAAGAGAAGGTCTTCCTATCTCACTCCTCTGGTACCTTTAATCAATTAAGTAGACTCACCATTCATAAAGATACAATAAAAAAAGTTATTATACATTGTTAAATACAATTAACAAAAGTTTTGGGGAGACTAAAGACTCTAAAAGAGGTCAATATAAAATTCTATTTTCAATGCATAATCCTTTCTAGAATCCTTCCTATTATAAATTTTGAAAAATTCTTGAACTAGAAGGATATTGTCCCTAATTTGTCTTAGTCTATTTTTAATGCACATCCTTTCCAGAGTACTTTCTATTATAGTAATTGAAAAAATTCTTGAACTGAAAGGATATTTTCCCCAATTTTTCTATCTTTGATGAAAGAAACTTAGGAGGAATCAATGTAGGGGGCTAAAATAATCTTAATTCTAATAGAGAACAGTTTAGAAATGATTTTATAGATTGTGTTATAATAAGAAATAGGTCTGAAATCATTCAAGGTATTGGGAGAATGTACCTTAGAGACAAAAGTAACAAATTTCTTATTGATCTCTATTAGGAAGGTACTTAGGTTAAAAAGAAACTCCAACACTACATCATTCACCAAATTCTTGATCAAAAGAAAAGATTTGTGAAAAAAAAAAGGCATTTAAGCCATTTGGACCTAGGGCTTTTTTAGGATGTTGGTGAAAGAAAGCCTTCTCCACATCTAAAGCACTAAACGAAGTGATAGGGAATCTACTTCCTAAGGTTAAATATGTTCCCAACAAGATCCTACAGTAAGGGCAATAAGGAGGAGATAACATTATAAGAAGTATTAACAGAAAAAAAAAGTATCAAAGAGCTTTTTGGTTGAGCTTCTCTTTATTATTAGGAAGAGCACCATTTTTAGTGGTAAGGGATATTATTTTATTAGTGTTGAACCATACAATGATTGAGTTAAAGAAAAATTTAGAACACTTATCAACTTCCTTAAGCCATAAGATTACAACTCTTTGTTGAAGTAGAGAATAATTGACCTCTACTACCTAGTTATAAGAAGCTAAAGCCTCCCTCTCTATTGATTTGATCAATATGTCACTAAGATTCTAGTAAAAGAGGTCTTAATTCCTAAAAAGATTGCTCTACCTTCCTTCATAACCTTATTTGTATTGTAAAAGTGGAGCTTATTGATTTTTCTAGTTCCTCCTGTATAATTTGGATCTTCTTTTGGAATAAAAACATTTTGTAACTAGTAGTGCATTGTAACACTATACAAAATAAACTAGACCTAGTATTGTAACAGTGGTGAGTCTAGGTCTATCCCACAAAGAGTATGCGTAAAGTTTATGAAATGAAATTAATTGGTGTTTAGGTTTTTGAGGTGTTTGGTTGGTTTGAAATAAGATAATAAAACAAAACTAACTAACAAAAGAAAATTAAAGAAAGCATGCAAAAATGATTAAAGTGGTGAATTCATTAGGGACCTGATTCTTTGGTTCAGTCTTGGCCTACACTTAATTAAATGTATTTCATTGAATTATTATCTTCACATCTCTAACAGCAAGTTTTGTTAATCCCATTTTTTCCTTAGGTCAAAGTTAATTAAGAAGAGCTCGTTAATTAACCCTAGCTATCGGATAACCTAAGAGATGCTCTCTAGATTTAATCAAACAACTGCCTTACAAATGAGAAAAGCAGACTAATCTAAACAATAATCACACAAGCTCATATTATTTAACCTAGGTTATGTTATCCCTAATGATTACGAACCATTATTTACTACAAACGAAATTCAACATAACAATTACGGATGACACTGAATATTCTAACAATGGATTTTTAATGAAATGATCCATTAAACGCATTCAAATTATCTTTTCACAATACCCAAATCCATATACAAAGGATAACATAATCGATTTCAAAAGAGAAAAAGAAAACAACAAATATAAGGAGAAATACACTTAACCGGGTCATCGGCCTCGATGTCACCTGTGAACTGGCATCGGGAAGCTACCTTTCCATAGGTCTCTCACAGTTTAGGGGTTTATCCCTTTTTCTCATCTCTCCTGAGGCTTCCTCTTTGTTTTTCTCCCACCCAAAAACCCTTTAATCTTTCATTAAAACCTATGCCATCATATGTCCCGATTTATATTAAAGATGTAGGTTAAGTGGGGTGAGGTGTCCCTCTCCCAGTGGTGCATAGGGCTGTCACGAGTGTGATTATGTATCACACCTATGAATTAAAATTGCATGGGCGTGAGAGTGACTCGCGCCTATGCCTATCAACTGACAACTGTGCAATTAATATGGCCGTGAGTGATTCTTAATCATTTTCCAGTTATCTTTCTCCAACTGAAGTGTAGCCTTCCACCATCCATCATCTAGCCATTACTCACCACAATTCTCTTATAATAAAATACCATGTTATTGTTAAATGAACAAGGGATGGCCATATAAATTCATGCACAGCAGTGAGTGATTGTTCACGGCTGTACATTTTATTTTCAACTTTGATCATGAGCAACATAATTTGGTTCTTCTTCTTTTTATTTTCATTTTCTTATCTTCTTCTTGTCTTTTAATCCCCTTCTTCTTGCTCCATGAAGACAAATGATTGTGAATCTTCAGAAAATGGCTCAAATGTAGTGCTTTTGACCTACTTTAGCTCTTTCATTTCTGAATTGTACTTAAAACCATATATGAACTAAAATGAGTGTCATAAGCAATTTTATATCATTAATCACTAAGTGTAACAGAGTAATTGTATAATCAATTAAGCGCATATCAATTTCCCCCATATTTAGCTTTTTGTTGTCCTCGGGAAAAACATCAAAATTAAGCTGATAGACTTAAAAACATTTACTCATTTCTCATATGTTCCAAGAATACATAATCATTAACAAAGATGAATGACTTTCAAAATTCATAACAAGAACTTACCATTCCAATCTTTTACTCATGATCAATCAATAAGCATCACCTTCAGAAACTGAACAATCTAATGGTAGACTTGGAAAATGTGTTTGAGTAAGATATGTTCATGGGTATGCTTAAATACCATTCACAGTCAATACGTTCCACAACTTTACATATCATTTCATTTCTCCACCACTAATGTTAACATGCAAAATTATGGATGAAAGGACTTTTCAAGGTTGTAATATGGGCAAGGTGAGATATATTTGCGTCAAGTAGCATGAAAGCCATTAAAGCTAGGGAAACAAAGCAACACTCAATGTAACATCTAGTGCAAAAAACAACATTCCCTTGCAATTGTGTTCAACTATGATAAATGCAAAATTGATGTTTCAACACTCAAAATCAAGCTCTCGCACATAAACCATATACAACATATATCACTTACAAAAATTGATCATAAATAAGATTTGTAACCCTAACAAGTGACCATTGAAAGAAACATCCACCTCATATTCAAAATACTTAAGTAACTTATTCAATATAAATTTAGGAGGAAAGACTAATCATAAACAATTTTTCAATAAACATGCACTTCCTCCTTGCTACATTTATTTAAACATTTTTTTCTTTTTTTCTTTCTTTTTCTTTTCTTTTCTTTTCTTTTGCATTTATTTTTTCTTTTTCTCTTATGAAATTAAAAGAAATTATATCAACATAGGAATTTCAATGATAAGACATAAAATAGAATCCTAACATTATAACCAACTCGTACATATATACACCTCCACACTTATACTTTTGTACATCCTCAAAATCAACAATCAACAAATGTTCCGCTAGCTTTAAGGCTTAGGAAGGACATTTGTTTAGGTTTAAAGAATGTAATGTGGCTAATACACAAAGAAAAGGCCAATAAAGCTCAAAGGGGCTTAAAAAGGAAAAATCATATCAATAGGGTAGGCTATTTAGCTAATGTAGTTCGGAAAAACAAAGAATGCCTAATCATTTCCATGTTAATGCATGTGATAAAAATTTGGTCTCGAATAGAAATTCAAGGAAAAGTCAAGATGTATATGAAGGGCACACATTATCAAAAGACAATAAGACTAATATAGATGTGTCAATCTAATAAGACTCAAAATCTCACTGACTTTATCTACCACTAGTCACTCTTCTTCTAACGATAACGCGCATCAACCAATTACAAAAGTAAAAGTGCATGCTCAAGTTGCAATGAAATTCTCTGGTCAATTCCTTCTCTAATCATAACTATATAATCCTAGAAGCAATAGAAAATGAGTAAATGTTTAATTGTTTATTTTATTATCTCTCTCTCATTTTAACTGAAAACTTTAAACAAGCAAGAAACACACCATCATAGAAACACACATACGTATAAGAAACAAATGCAAAAAATTAAAGAAAAGAAATTTACTTCCCTTAGGTTGCCTCCCAAGAAACGCATTTGTTTAGGGTCACTAGCTTGACTCCATACTCTCCTCACATGACAAAATTATGATCTTCGGGTATCACAGTTTGAGCTATCTCTATATAAGGTTGTTCAGGATAAGGCCTTGGTTAATAATCCTTCATATTCAGCATATACCCTATCTTCAGAATTCCAATGTCTACTGATCATGCACTTTCGAAAGATCTCGAATGTCTCTTAACCTTTTTATTTTTCATTCAATTCCTCTAACCTGTTAGGTAAAATTAAAGAGTCATTCTGAACAACAAATTAGAACTCAGTATTGACCTTTAAGCTAAAAGATATATCCCTTTCGGCTTTAAGCTCCTCTTCACTCTGTAAAGTCTCTGCGTAAACATACCTTAGGTATAACTCAGGTTGAGATAGTTATGTTTTTTCGTTTTCTGATGGTAGGCGGTCAAAAGCTTCAGTTAACTGACTCATCTGACTTGCCAAGTTCTGGATCCTAGAACTTGTTTCTTGCTAAAATTGCATCTCTTCCTGTTGTAATCGTAAAAGTATTAGCAACGCAAACATTAACTAATTCCTCTAGAAAAGTACCTGAGTTTTGATGGTTTTCCGAATATTTCATGCTAGACCCTGTATCTTGCGAAAATTGCCTAACAACCTACTGGAACTCTTGTACACTCTATTAAAGTTGAATATTGATAGCAATCATAACCTCAAACAAATCTTCTAGAGATGTATCTGAGTCATGATAAGAAGCTTATAGTCTATACGAGAATTGTTACATGTCCTACATATTACCAAGGAAGTAATTTTATTGATTATCCCATCCATAAATAAAGTTAGTTTGATCAGTCCAACCTTGGTTATAGGATTGAGAATAAGAGTTATAAAAAAATTACTTCCTTCTATGTCAAAATAATTTTTTTAGCACAACAAACTCTAAATAAAAAGTGAAAAGATCGAAAAATAACTGAATAGAAAATAATTGTAAACGAATATGCACAAAACACTAATTAAAATCAACAACAAAAACTAACCATCGTAGTCCCTAGCAACGATGTCAAAATTAGTAGCTACACAAACTAAACTAAACCTACTATTGTAGCAGTGGTGAGTCTAGGTCTAACCGATAGAGAGTGTGTGTAAATTTATGAAATGAAAATAATTGGTGTTTAGGATTTGGGGGTTTTATTTGGTTTGAAATAAGAAAGCAAAACAAAACTAACTAATAAAAGAAAATTAAAGAAAACATATAAAAATGATAAAAATGGTGAATTCGTTAAGGACCCGGTTCTTTAGTTAAATCTCAACTTACACCTAATTAAACCTATTTCATTGCATTATTATCTTCACATCTCTATTTGAAATAGATTAACAACAAGCTCTATTAATCCCGATTTTTCCTTAAGTCAAGGTTAATTATGACGAGCTCATTAATTAACTATAGATATCGGATAACCTAAGAGACACTCTCTAGATTTAATCGGATAGCCGTCTTATAAATGAGAAAAACAAACCAATATAAGCGATAATCAAACAAGATCAGACTATTTAACCTAGGTTATGTTATCCCTAATGATTAAGAATTATTACGAACCATTAGTCACTACAAATGAAATTTAATATAGTAATTACGAGTTATATTGAATATTCTAGCAATGGGTTTATAATAAAACGATCTAATGAATGCATATCCATCATCTTTTGACAATACCCAAATCCATAAACATAGGATAACATAATCAATTTCTAAAGAAAGAAAGAAAGCAACAAATACGAGAAATACACTTAACTAGGTCATAGGCATCGATGTCACCTCTGAACTAGCATCGAGAAGCTACCCTGCCATGGGTTTCTCGCGGTTGAGGGGTTTGCCCTTTTGCTCATCTCTCCTGAAGCTCCCTCTTTCCTCTCCCATCTAAAAAACCTCCAATCTTTCATAAAATCCCTCGCCATCACATGTCTCAATTTATATTATAGATACAAGGTTAAATGGGGTGAGGTGTCCCTATCACGATTGTGCATGGGGCTATCACGGGTGGGACTGTGTGTCACGCCCATAACTTAAAATTTCATGGGCGTGAGAGTAACTCACTCCCATACATGTATATTGCACATTCGTGAGTCAAAACTCATGACTGTGCAATAATTTGGCATGGCCATCACAGCCGTGCCAAATTAATATGGCCGTGAGTGATTCTTAACCCTTTTCTGATTATCTTTCTCTAATCAAAATGCAACCTTCCACCATTCATCATCCAGCCATTACTTACCACACTTCTCTTATAATAAAATACTAGGTTATCTTTAAATGGACAACTGGTGGCCATGTAAATCTATACACAACCATAAGCTATTATTCACAGTTATGCATTTTATTTCTAGCTTTGGTCGTAAGCAACATAGTTTGGTTCTTCTTCATCGTGTTTCATTTTATTGTCTTCTTCTTGTCTTTTAATCCCTTCTTCTTGCTCCATGAAGACAAAGGATTGTGAATCTTCAAAAAATGGCTTAAATGTAGTGCTTTCAACTCACTTTAGCTTTTTCTATTCCAAATTGTACCTAAAACCACATATGAACTAAAGTGACTATCTTAAGAAATTTCATATCATTAATCACTAAGTGTAATGGAGTAAATGTATAATCGATTAAGCACTTATCAATAACCATATAAACATTTTGTAACCATGTAAACATATAAAAGCAATAGTGCTCTGCCCAATTTCTTCCTTAAATTCCATCTACCCTTTTGATTATTTAACTAGGTGATGAAATAACCATTAAACTATGTAATTCCTTAGATCCTCGTTATAGTAACTGAGTTTTGCATTCCTTTCTGCTTCTAAAGAGTTTACTATACTATTGAATTTCCTTAAAATTAACCAAAGTGAATTGATAGTAGATATCAGGTTTTCTAATGTATTCCATAGGGATGTTTTTTTAAAAGCAAAGTTTAAAGCATGAATAAAAGTCAAATGAAAAATCAAATCTTCTTATTTTAGCTTGACTAGTGTATGAATGTGTTGATCTTGTTTGAAATTTTTATTATGCTGACTTTGTTAGAGTCAAAAACTATTAAAATCCTCCTGTAAAATTGATCCTAATGGTTAGATATGATTTTCTAATCTTTCTTCAAAAATACAGATTATTTAATTTGTTCTCAACCATCGTGGTCTCTAATAGCCTTACTATATATGGCTTAATAGTGTTAAGGTAATCAATAAGAGCTTTTTATTTTATGGGGCTATTGACTCTAAGTACTTAAAAAAATATTTGAAGGAGGCTAAGGCCTTTTTCCTCCTACCTTATTTTCTTTTGGAGACCTTTTTGAAATCAGAGTTTTCATCCAGATTATCATATGGGCTACCTTGGTTTATGTAATTCCCTTCCTTCTTTCAGTTGATAAGATGTTATTTCCCCAGTGTGTTAACAATATCATTCATATTGAAGAACCTTAAATCTTCATTATGATTCTCCTTAACCAAGAATGAAATATTTTTCATTATATGAGTGGATAGTTCTAAGTTATTAGGTAGGTTTATATAAACATTAGAAGATAATTTCGGATTGACATCCTCTTCAACATCCAAAATTGAACCTTGCACCTTTAGTTAATCTCTATTAAGGATAAATATTTTCCCCCTTATATTTATATAAACTCCTTATAGTATCTTATTAGAAATGTTAATTATTAAAGGTTATTGGTCTCTATGCATAACTAACATGAACCTAGTCTTTAAACAAATTATCACCCTCATTAAGTTTTAAGATGGGGATTACTTCAAGTAGCTTCTAATCAATGTCAATGAGAATACATATTCTTGCTTAATTTAATCTTGACATGGCCACATTAGCCTCATCTAAGCAAAGAGGCTTCCCCATATAACTAAAGAGATAACTTAGCCCTTATGTAATCCTATATTCTAAAGTAATATTATGAATGTTAATCTAAAACAGGGATATACTTTTGTTTCAAGTTTTCCATATGAATTCTAGGTCCCTAATTTTACCAAAAAGAAGGGAAGAAGTAATACCATAGACCAACCTTGCTAAGTTTATGTGTTTGGGATTGAGAGTCAAACTTGAATAAGAATAGCTGTCTTCATTAACTAAAAGCTCCCTTAAACTATAAATTTTCCACTAAGAATGAGACCAACTATTGATAACTAAATAGGATGGCCTCTTGTTTAGGAAAAAACCAATTAGGGTGACATTGCACTTTTAGGCACCTTCCTTAAGCATTTGAGGTGGGGGACTCATTAACTACTTACCATTATATGCAATAGGGTGACAAAACTGCAAAGAGGTCGCTAAAATTTAAGACGAATTTTTGTTAAATAGTTTATTAGGTGGAGGGGTGGAGGCGCCTTAGTAGAGCACTAAGGGATGAGTCCTACTTTTGAGAATGGGTTGGTAAGAAACATGACATGAACTTATAGAAATAAGTTAGGGGATGGAAAGGAAGCTGAAGTTAAGGAAGGGAAAACTTAAAGGTTGAAGGTTTTCTGGGGCTAGTTTGGGAGTAACCTTGATAATAAAAATAGTTAAGAGGGAAACATGTGTGGAAAGGAAGGGGGAGGTGAGAAAAAAATATACACTAGAGAAACTAAATCAGAATAGGAATAAGGAAGAGGAAGTGCAAAAAGCAGTCGAGAAAGGATCAAAGGCAAATCTGAGTGGGGGGACCACCTAGGTCAACATAAGGACTAGTACTTAAAGAGGAAAGACAAAGAGGAAAAGGATATAAGGGTGAGAACACAACAATAGGAACTAGAGAAGAGATGACCTACAAATAGAAGATGCAAGAAGAGCCACTATGCAAAGCCATGCAAAGTTAAGAGATGCACGAAGAGCCACAATGCACGATCAAGCAAAGAGATACTTAGAGAGGGGTCAAAGCTAGGGAGTGCATTAAGTTTCTTTAATGGAAGGCTAATTCAAGAAAAGTTTTATGATGTAATGAGAAATTTGGTGAAAATTTTTGTCAACTAGCCTTTAGTAGACAAATAATGAATTTAAAGTTTTTTTAACGATCTTATTGTGAATAAAATGAAATTCAAAGTTCTTTTGTAATGAACTTATCATGAATAAAATGAAATTCAATTTAAGCTACTTAGAATGAGAATGAAAGACAATAATTTTTTGAAAAGTATGGATAAAAAACAAGATTGATGATAATGTGGTGCATAAATTAGCATCCAGTAAGTTCAAAATATGCTTTTAAATATAAGGCTAATTTATGCTTTTGTATATAAGAGAATGTAAGTATATAATAGAAAATTACTATATTTGACATAAATTATCATTAACTTCATAAACAAGAAATTTTAACTACAAAATAAAAATGAATATATTTAATGCAAATCATCATTATAGCATAAACAAAAAACTAATATATTATTTCGAACTATCACTATAACATAAAAATTTAATATCATTAATTTCATAAATAAAAGCTTATAATCATGTGATAAAAATAATATACTTAGCATGAAGTATTTATATGGTTTGATAATTTTTATGTTACTTTTTTATGACGTGTTATTTACATAAAATGTCATATTCCTTAAAAATATTATATCAATATAGAATTTATATGTGATATAATAGGTTAGAGTGAGAGTTTTCTTTTCTTTCTCTCTAGAATTTCCTATTACCGATATTCTCCCCTGTTCAGTCTGGCTTGACTAAAAGTTTACCATTATTAGTAAAATGCCAATAGACAAGGAAAAATCCATGCCTCCCTCAGCGGTGACCTCACCTAAAAAACTACTTGATTCTTGCTTCTCTCCACTCTCCACCTACCCCTACAACTCCCCTAACCCTCCAGATGCTCCTTCTCATCTTTCGTCTGTAACTTTAAAGGTTGTATGGAATAAAGTAATCAGGACCTTGATAAATTTGGCAAACTGAGGTATGATCCCTCAAATGAGAATGGAACTCCTATTGCTCTTCTAATCATCTAGGAAGCTGACTACAACTGATTGTAGTCCTCTAATTAACTCCTTTGAAAGGAAATTACACTTATGGTATAACTGCTTCTTGTCCTAAAGAGGGAGACTTTAGCTTGCCATCTCTGTCTTTAAGAACCTCCATGTATACTAGTTTTCGCACCTTGGACTACCCAAAGAAGTCACGAAAATAATTGACAAATTAGTTAAGGACCTTATATGAAAGTGCCGCAACAACAATAGCAAAATTCTCAAAATCAAATGGAATACCTTATACCTCCTAAGCAACGTAGAGGGTTGGAAATTTGCTCGATTAGAAAAGTTTCATTAGTCATGCCGACCAAAAGATTATGAAAGATTTGTCTGGACAAAGAAACGTTATAGGTCACATGAATACACACCTACCACCTCAAAGGCCAAAAGTGTCATCTAGTTCCTTTTTGATAGGTTGTTAACGTTCACCTTGGCTAATTAACACTACAAGAAAAATTGTAAATAGGGACGGAAAATAGGGACAGATTTGGGACCGAACTGGGTTAAAAAATAAAATTGTCCCCAAATCAGTCCCTAAAGTTCGCTACATCTACACCGACCAAACTTTTCGTGCCAAAATTGGTTGCAAAGTTTGGCGCCAAAGTTCGCATACTGAAGTTCATAAGAATCCGTCCCTAATTCCGAACCAAATTTACAAACGAAGAAAAAGGTCCCGCAATCCGTTACTAATTTTTGACTGTTCATATTGGGACAGATTTAAAGACGAAATATTAAGGACGAAAATTTTCGGTCCCAAATATTGGACGAAATTTGCAACCAATTTCTTTGAGAATATTTTCCCTCCCTAAAATCGTAACAATGATGTTGGGACTAAATATTCCGTCCCTATGTCCGTACCTAATGCCGTCCCAAATCTCGTCCATAAATTGGTCGCTATGTTGGTTCCTAAACCCGTCCCAATTTTCGTCCCTTTAATTTCCCCACTTCTCCGACAGCTAAAACGGTGCGTTTTTCTTTGAGCCCTTTTATTTATACCCAAAGGTCAAGAATCAGAGGCATTGGCTGCTCTTTTTTACACCTTCTTCAAAAA
>JANIIA010486407.1:3002-15768 GCA_027478495.1 Erythroxylum alaternifolium | reverse complement strand
TATGCCTCACTAAAACTATTAAAATCTCTATTCCTTTCTCATTGACTCACTTCAGATTTTTCCAAGTCACACTTTCAGTCTACTATTCACATTCAATTAGAAAAAAACAATGATGTAATTTGGTCATACTCTCTTTTATAAAAGTGTTCCTCTATGTCTTATCTTTCCATTGACACCAAAATCACTCAATTTGGTTCAGTAATTTGGAATATATACCTCCAACATTATTGGGTTGTTCACATTCAAAAATAGTATATTATGTACAACTTCCATCCAGAAATTCAATATCTTAGAGAAAGAATAAAAATTCAACTTCTTCACATGATTTGTAGTACTTTGTCTCTAATGTAATCAAAATAAAAAATCATATCATTTGGATTTATAGAGGAGAAGTTATCATCAAAAGAAGCAAGACTATTCAGCTTGCACGAGAGTAAACTATTAAGGAGCACTGTAGCATGAAAAG
Organism: Erythroxylum alaternifolium; assembly: GCA_027478495.1. Lineage (NCBI taxonomy): Eukaryota > Viridiplantae > Streptophyta > Magnoliopsida > Malpighiales > Erythroxylaceae > Erythroxylum > Erythroxylum alaternifolium. Next base: position 15,302 of record JANIIA010486407.1, on the reverse strand, counting down.
ACAATGAAACATCACTCTTGCAATTAACTCATGGGTGTGAGAGTGAAAAATCATGCTAGTGCAGGAGTCACGCCCGTGAGAATAAATCATGGGTGTGAGAAAGATTCATGGGTGTGAGAATAATTCACGGGGGTGAGAGATAATAAGACACTGAACTATTTAACTGCATACTTACTCTACCCATCCCATGTTTTCCACTCAATCTCCCTCAATTTATTTTAGATAGCCATGAGTTTTGGTGGAGAGATAGATCAATGTCTTAAGAGTCCAATGGTTTAAGAAAAAAGTCATTTGGATGTCTAGAGAAAGAGTTATGATCAAAAGAAGGAAAGTTGTTCAGGGTGAGTCAACCTCTTTGGTCAAACCAGCAAAGTCACCGTGCAAATTTCCTAACTTCAAAAGTCACCGTCATGCTTATGCACGACGATGCAACTCTACTTCTTCTCTTCATTTTCGACTCTCATTAAACTCAAAACATTCATAAACAAATTGAAAAACCATACCTAACACCAAATATTGAAAACCAGAAAAATTCATTCATTTTTTTTCATTTCTGTGTTTCCAACTTCTACTGCTGCAATTTTTCATCTCTTATATATTTTCCATTTTCTTCTCTAGCTTCAATTCAACTCCAATATTTCATTAAAAAAAATCCAAAATCCACGTTTAAACAAATTCATCAAAAACATAAAATGATCATTCACGCATTTCACCATTTTTCTGCACTTTCTTACTGTCATTTTTTGCATTTTCACTTTTATTTTTCTGGAATTTAATTTTTTTTACATTCTCTTCATTTTCTTCCTCAAAATAACATTTTTAATCATTCTTTCTCATCTCTAGACATCAACTTACACCTATTCCATACCTCTAAATTTATTTTTAGTTCATCTTTAAATTACCAAAAATACTCACGTATACAACCGAAAATAAAAACCAAGCATATATGAATATCAACTTTCATAAATTTCTGCACTAATTCCATACACGTTTTCGTTGATTTTTCAACTCCAAAAATTATTTTAACACTATCTTATGACTTAATGCTTATCAAATCTAAAAAATCAACACATGTGGTATACCTTAGTTTTTCACTCATGTTTCAGCATAAATGTATATTACTATTTCATAACCATTTAACAGTGAGCTAACGTGATGCACGATTCATCTTATATAATAATGAGGAACCATAAAAAAATTCTTACTTGTTTAAAACTCCAACCCTTCAAAAATCATGTGAGCCCCAGCCTTCCAATAACACCCAATTATCATCAGTTGAGATTTGTAGGGTTAGTTATTACGGTTACAGTGAAGAAGATAACAAAGAGAGGTAGCAAGCTAAAATGAAAGCAAAGCTTGCATTGTGAGGGTGAGACATTTTTTTAAAGAAATGAAGCTTCCAGAAGATGGAGAAAAATCTCGAAGATGGAAGCAAGATCAAAATAGTAACATGGTCTTTCAAGTGAAAAGAATAGTAGACTTTTTTTTAAAAAAAGATTGGCTTTACAAGTGATATTTGTCACTCATCCATCCTTTAAGGCTTTAAACTAATTCTCATTTAACTAGTCCAACCTTCTCTAAATTTTACTCCAAGTAGTCTCTAAATTTTCAATATCACTATCTCACAATTCTAAAGTCAACTCCAAAATTTCTTCAATATCATTAAACTCATTTCTATTACCATTCATCAATTTACTTACCCAGTGGCATTTTTCCTAGTCCAGTAATATACCCAACATTTTTTTGGAATTTTTTGCTAAACTTCACCAAACTTCTAAATCAACAAACATTATCACCAAATACTATAATTCAACAATTTATACTCTCCAAATCGGTCCTCAACATATATAATTCACAATTCACAAAATAATCACATTTATAATCAATTATACCCGGAATGTCAATGAATGCATATACAATCATTTTAATGTGCAAAAATTCAAATTCACAAGTGTGTATGGTACATTATGCATGAGCATGTAATGCATTTTCTTAATCTCTCATTGATCTCACTTGTACTATATTTTATGGTTCTAACCCTTAGTATGGGAAACAGGATGTTACATTCTCCCCTCCTTAATAAATTTCGTCCTCGAAATTTTGATTTGTTTGATCAAATAGGTAGGGGCATGTTTCCTCTTATGTTCCTCTGTTTCCCATTTAATTTCATCTCCCGAATAATTTCTTTTCTTTCAAATGACCATAGTCATTAGACTCACTAGGTATTTCAATCACTTACTTAGATATCACACTTTCTCAACTATTTCCTCAACATAATTCAGATTACCCAAAATTTTCACTTCATGTGTCGACAATAATCTTTGTCAGATCATATTAATATTTCTTAGCATACTCACATATCACACAGTATAGATCTGAGACACCCTTTTATCAATAACACTAACTCATAATAATTTTGTACAGACTAGTTCACATCAGGCTTAGTTTATCCTTTTTCCTAATCTGAGCACATCTTGTACTCAATGTGAGCACACCTTGGCAAGGTGATACTCTCATAGACCGTTCATCTTTTTCACTTCTCATCGAAGTTAATACATCTAACTCTTAGGTTTGTCTCGTCATATTCCATTTCTTCGAGGATGATCCACCAAAATTCATTCATCTTTCATAAGCCACTTAATTTCTATTGCAAATCCATTTCACTCATCAATAGTATCTCAAATTAATTTTGGCATTCAACCATTTTTTTTTTACCCTCTTCACTTCAATGTAAGGGTGAACAACTTTTTTGTTGTTGTTGTTGCATAATGCCTCATACAATATTTTAATAATATCATTGTGATAGAAATTGTTATGCCTGTAGTCAATTTTTTTCTCTCATATTCCTATGAACTCAAGAAATATAAGCTTTAAGCATGTCTCTAATAGTTAAGACTATTAGTAACTTAAACATGTAATCATTTGGTTCAACATTCTTAGCCATCAAATACTCTTTCGATGTATTTCTACTAGGTTGTCTAGCTTAGATTGTGATTTGCTTTCACTAATAACATCTTTGCTCACTCATCATTATCAGGTACACACCCTTCTTGTTTCAATCACAAAGTAACATTTTTCCTATTCGAGCTTAAAATTTAGATTTGTTTTCAATTCCTCACTAAAATTCACAATTTCTGAATCCTCAATTTGGGCTTTGTTAATATTTTCTTGTGGGACCAATCTTAAATTTGATAGCTAAAAATACTTTGATTTGCTCAAAATTCAACTCGACATTCTATGCTCTTTATTGCATTTGGTTTGGTAACCTCAATATTAAATTCGTGCAATTTTGTTATTGGATTTTACATTCAATACATCATATTACAATAGTAGCTTTACTAGGAATTACCCATTTACATAATTGAAGTCTTCAAATAACTCTATTCATTGTCGCAGCCTCATTTTTATTCCTTTCAAACTCAATAATTTTCTTATACCCTAATAATCCGTATAAAATCTAAAAGGTTTTACTGTACTTATAACGTCTCTAAGTTCTCAACACATATTTTTGCTATGGCAAATTCTAATTCATGTATCAAAATTCAGGTCATGAGGCTTTAATTGTCCTTATGTACACCAAATCACTTAATAATGTTGCAAAAGATTGCATCTTAATCTCTAATGTGAAACTTCATTATATACTGCAAAAATCTCCACATTAAAATGATATGATTAGCATCGGTGTTATAACTCCCCAAAATTCTTTTTGCATTCATGACCCACCACATTAAAGTGATATGATTAGCATCGGTATTATAACTCCCCAAAATTCTTTTTGCATTCATGACCCATATGATTTACATGTTTTTTTTCCTCAAACTTTTTTTTGTAAGAAGACTAAGATTAGTAAAAACTCCTTAACAGTCTCTGTTGGTATCCAATTTTCAGCAATTTTAGACAACTTCGAATCTCATATATATATTCCTCATAGTTCCTCTGTTCATCATTTCCTCTATTTTCTTTGGATCTCCCAATATGCCATGTTTAGATATATAGAACCTACATTTTATTTGATCAAGCTAAGATTCACTCTCATTAAATTTGGCATCTAATTGTTTCTACGTCCATGATATGTAAGATTAATCTCAATGTTCAAAATATTCACTTCATTTTTCAAATACACTTTAATTGTCCTCTATGATCATAGTCACTAATTGATCCAACTTTGCTTAGATCACTTTAATCTTCAATAGTATAATACTGTCAGAGCATTATTAACTCCAACAGATATAACCCAAATTTCCCTATGTCCATGATTTGTTCTCTTAATTCTTTAAGTATCTAATTCCTCAATGATGTAGTATTATCTCATGTTATTTTTTGTTTTCCCAATTGACTTCTTTTCTCGAATGATTTTCTCAATTCATTTGATTTTCTCTGATTTTCACATGGATTTATTCTAATGCCTACTCATTCAATCTAGTTTCTCCACATATTTCAATTTAATTGCAAAATTAACTTCCTGTGTTGGTAACACATTCATCATATCTGATTTGTTTCTCTCATACTTAATATCACCTCAAATTTAAGAATCTATTCACTTAGTTGGATATTTTACATCAATAAAAAAATGCATACACTCTTACTAACTATTCGACATCGTATCCTTGAGTCTCCGTTAGAATTAGGACTCCAATATTCACTTTTGATTCATTACAGATTTATTTCTGATTTGTTCTTTCATTAATCATCCTTAAAGTAAACTATCTAGTTTGTGTAACCTAATTCGGTAAAATTCTTCTTTGAAAGAAGATTTCTTGTTACTATCATCTATACTGTTCATGTAACCTTTATCAATCCACTTTTATCATCATTACTGATCAGACATTATTAGTAACCTCAAGGAGAATAATTTTTATCATAACTTATATGATAAGAATATCCTTTCTGATAAGGCTCAGTAAAGCACTAAGCAATTCATTTACTCTAATACCTTGGTATATATCATTAAGATCATCCCATCTTTTCCAGGGATGTCTTTATAAGACAATTCACCAATTAATAACTTATATTCAGGATACCTTAATCTTATTTGATTCAGGACAACAATTCTTCTTTTATATCTATCCTTGATCGTGGGGACTGTGCCAATCATGCCCTTCGTCTTTTTCAAAAAATTCATCACCTATAGTAACATCGTTAAAATCCTCAATCTATCCTCTATTGATCACTATTAGCACTTTTATGTATTACTCTAATTCATCTTAGACTTTGAACTATGGGAACTATGATTAACAATATTCAATAAGTCTTAGATTGCTTCCTATATTACCCCACACAGATAATATATATGTGCCCAATATTTTCACTTGTCATGATAATCCCATTATCAAATATGTACTCATGATAACAAATTAACTTTGGTGCTTTAGTTATCTCTTTCTCATTCTTGCATAAAATCCTATCTTATAAGCATTTCGAACTTTCTCTTTACTACACATCATTCATCTCTTGTAAAGTCATTTATGTCTATTTCTTTTCCTATATATATGTCCTCAATCAATTTAGAATTATTGATGCATAATCATTATGAAATTCTAGTCTCAATTCCCCTAATATCTTCTTACACTGAATTATAAACTCTTATCACGATAATCATACAACTATTCTATGTTCAAGTTTAACCTTTCAAGGTCATAGAAAAATTTATTTTCTTTCAACTTAGCTTGTACACTTTATTCTCACCATTTCTACTTATATACTTATTTTCCTCAAACAATCCACAATACTGCAATCACTTTGGTTTCACATTTGAGGATATATCATCACAGTACAATACTAATATCATATTCCATAATACATCCACCAACACAATTGTGTTAAATCTTTGTCTATCATATCTAATCATATACTATTTCTCATTTCTAAATATCCACAACTTCCATTTTCTCACATTCTGACATATCATCCTTTTTCTCACTATTTCTATCAGCTTAAGCACTTAACACATGCTCATGCGTGTGACTTATACTTATCCAACTCATACTAGGGATCAGTTGCTACTATCTGCTATGACATGTCTAAAATGCATGTAACATGACACATATTTCAAAAAATGCCCATATAAGATAGTAGTTTTGGGCTCTGATACCACATATGTAGCACCCCACTCCTGCAAGACACATACACGACATCATGAGTGATATCCGAGTCTAAGCCCCGCGAGGGTGGCATGCTAGAGCACTCAGTCAGTGGAATCTCATTACAAAAATCTTCTTCCCCTTTTTACAAATTTCTTTTCTTTTTTTAAATAAAGCATGCTTTTAAAAAATCAATAATCAATTTGGGCCCGTTTCGATCATAAACTTTTCCACTCACATATATAATGTTTGCAGAAAAATCAATTTCATTTACAGCCCTTTCCAATTTGGAAAGTTATTACAAAAATAGATTGATCAATAAACATGATACAAAAATCTCAGAATACATTCTTTCATACAAAAATAATAATATTGAAAATAATTATGCATACGCCAATTGATCCTGACCTCTATCTCTCACTTGTATGCAATAGGTATACTCACGTTTGCCTTACGGGGTATTCTTCTGAGCTTTAAAAAATATTTGTAAATTTTGGGTGAGTTTTTACAAACTCAATGAGTGACCAACCTCGATGGCCAACCCAGTCACATAACACTTAAATCACATTCACAACATTTAACATTTCATAATCAATATAATTTAATCAGTCATATTATGCATAAGCAGTGTGTATGAGACCCACTTTCCGTTCATTACTTTGTTGTGACCGAATGCCTAAACTGTCCCATATAGGGCTCATTAAACATTGAACCTGAGGCTCTGAATCACTTTTGAGCTCGAGGCTCTTTTTCAGTCGTTGAGCTTTAAGCTCTGATCGGTGGGTACTCTGGTCACAACCGCTAATATATTTCATGCATTTATAAAATGAGATGCATCAATCACATTTGCATGATCCCATTCAATCACATTCCTATATCATTAGACCTTAGTCTGGCATTCAACATTAAGTTGAGAATCACATTTTCTCTTACACGTAATGCTCACTCAAAACACATTTATCCTCAAATTATGTACACTTAGTTCATCTCATTCACATACAAGTAACACTTCAATATCTCAACCAAGTGTCACAATCATTGGACCACCTGTCCGGAAACTAACACAATCGATCACATTCATATAGACATTCAGTAGTTAATCAATACCAAAATTCACACAAAACAAACAATAAAATGAGTCCATCTAGGTCTAATCACAGTACGCTCCAGATTAGAAATTGCTTCCAAGATCTAGAAACGTCTGAATGTGTGCATTTATCTTGCACGTCAAAATTATGCAATACACACATTGCACACATAAATTAATAACTTTGCATAATTATAAGCATTCATTTATGCACATGTGCATATATAGAATATATACAATGCATGTTCACGACAATCTCAAGTATCTTTCCATTATTCTCATCGCATCATCAATCTTATTTAAACAATCACCTAAGTAAAATTTATACCTAGGGTTTATACCTCAAATTTCATAACCCATTGAATCATTTTAGATGTTTCTCCAAACACTAACTTTCAGGTCTACTATTTCTGATCATTTAGACAATGAAAATGAAGTAATATGGGAACACTTTCTTTTTGAGGATTTTCCTTTTCTCATAAGTTTCTAATAACACTAAAATCATTCAATTTGGTTCAATAGTGTAAAAGTTATACTCTAAATATTTTTAGACTGCTTTTATTCTGAGGCAGTGCTATATACTCAACTTCCACCCAAAATTTTAAAATTCTTACAATCTGATTCAGAATTTTATTTCTTCATATGATTTGTAGCACTATGTCTCTAGTTTACTCAAAATTAAAAATCATCCCAATTGGATAACTATAGATCAAGATATCATCAAAATACCAAAGCATATTTTGTGCTGGAAAGTTCGCCGTGGCGACCCAAAAAATATTTTATGTGTAATCACATTTACAAATCAATTATACCTGGAATTCGTAAATGAATGCATCTACAAATATTTTATGTGTAAAAAATTCAATATTCACGTGTATGTGCATATCATACAATGCATGAGCACGAAATGCATTTTCTAATCTCTCAATTTTATTTCTCATTTACGGTATTCCCGACTTTAACTCTTAATATGGTAACGGGATTTTACAGTTTGCCATATGAGGATCCTAATAATCACAATGACAATTTTTTGGAAATTTGTTATACTTTTAGGCAAAACCAGTTGTCGAAAGATACAGTGAAGATGAGATTGTTTCCCTTCACACTAAAGGATCGAGCAAAGGCATAGATGAACTCCATTACTCTAGAACAAGTCAAAAAATGGGAACAATTGGTGCAAGCCTTTTTTTTCCAAATATTTCCTATTGACAAAGACAATAAGGGTCGTCAAGGAAATCACCAACTTTCAGCAATACGAGGGAGAATCATTGTACAAGGCATCAGAGTGCTTCAAGGAGTTACAGAGGAGCTACCCCCATCATAATCTACCCAGGGAATTTTTGCTACAAACATTTTTAATTCAGTAACCAGAAGCACTATTGATGCAACTGTAGTAGGTTCATTAATGAAGAAGACCATAGATGCTACATATGACCTGATTGAAGACATGGCTACTAACAACTACCTTTGGTACGATGAAAGGAGTAAACTGCTGCAGATGAAGGAACAGAAAGGGGTTATGTTAGCAGATTCAACAGCTACTTTATTTGCAAAAATTGCATCATTAAGGAAATAGGTAAGTGATATTCGACCTTCATCTAGTTCTTTGAAGTATATACATCAAAATTGTGAGATTTGTGGAGGGAACAGTTATAATTCATTAGCATATTATTTGATGAGCATTGAAAGCACATAACAAGATCATTATTTAAGGTTCCTATAGAGGTCAGGTAATAACCCATATTCTGGTACTTACAATGTTGGATGGAAAAACCATCAAAAATTTCTTGGGCTAACCCTGTAGGAACCAATTAGAGACCTCAAAGACACCCGAGATTTCAGGAAAAGGAAAGTAACTCACATGTTGCCTTAAAGTCAAAGTTTGGAGGTATTCAATCAAGGCTAGAGGTAAAAATGGAAGCCTAAGCTGTAAAAATATATTCTCAACTTTCACAACTGAGCTCCTAATTATTGGAAGTGACAGGTACAATTGGATCTAAGGTGAACAATATTGAGGAGGCATAGGCATAAAGTGATCAGGCGCTGAAAAGTTATCAAGTAAAGACTGATTAGTTGATTAAAATCAAGCATCATTAGTTTACAACCTAGAGGTGCAGATGGGTCAACTAGCAACTGCAATATCAACCAGAATCCAGGTAACCTTCCTAGCACTTCAGAACCTTATTAGAAAGGACATTCAAAAGCAATTCAGTTGAGAAGTGGAGAGGAGCTACTAGAGCCAGTCTCGAAGGATATTATTGATCCAGTAGAGAAAAGTCAGGAAAAAGGTAAGGAGAAAGTCATTGAGGAGGAGGAACCCCATATGCTCCACCTCCACCATATATTCCAAAATTACCATTTCCTGGGAGAGTGAGTCAGAATCTAGTGGAGACCTAAGTCAGCAAATTTTTAGGAAATTTGAAGAAGTTGTATATAAGTTTTTCTTTTCCAGAAGTTTTGGATTACATGCCCAAGTATGCTAAGTTCTTAAAGGAAATACTTTCTCGCAAGCGAACTTGGGATTCAAATCAAATAGTAGCATTGAAAGCCAGCAGCTCTATGATCACAAACAATATGCCATTGAAACTAAAGGATCCAGGGAGTTTTACTATTCATTGTATTGTTAATGGTGTTAAATTTTCTAAATGTTTATGTGATTTAGGGGCTAGTATTAATTTGATTCCATTGTCTATTTTTAGGAAGCTAAACTTGGATAACATAAAGCCAACATCAACAAAAATTCAGTTAGCTGAGTAATCCATAAAGAAGCCCTTTGGAGTTGTTGAAGATGTTTTGGTAAAAGCAGATAAGTTTGTGATTCTTCTTGACTTTATCATTCTCGATGTTATTGAGGACAAAAATTGTCCATTGATTTTGGGATGCCTATTAATGAATACTGGTCGAGCATTGATTGATGTGAATAAATGTGTTCTGATTTTAGGTATTGGTGATGAAAAAGTTAAGTTCAACATGAATAGGAGTTTGAAAAGTAGGGAGGAGCCAGATTGTTGTATGAGAATGGATGTGATGGATGAGTGTGTGAAGGAGATAAATGGTAGAATGATAAAAACAAAGAGTGAGAGGGAATTAAATTTGAATGAAGAAGATGAGAGTGCAAAGAGAGAGAAGGATGGAGAGGAAGAAGAGAAAAGTGAGAAGGAACCTTTGGTGAGGACCAATCCACCTATTCCACCTTCCAATGAGATAGCACCCACCTTAGTGTTAAAACCTTTTACCTTCACACCTGAGGTATACATTTTTGGGGAAAATCAAATATTACCTATGATTATTTCAAACTAGTTGAGTGATGAAGAGGAGAGGAAGGTAGTAGAAGTTATAAGGAGGAGGATGAAAGCGATAAGGTGGTAGATATCAAACATCCGAGGGATAAGTTTGAGTGAGGTCATGCATAGAATAAATCTCAAGGATGGATGTAAATCAATGAGGGATAAGCAAAGGCGTTTGGATACAAATATGCAGGAAGTTGTAAAATAAGAGGTGATTAAGTTATTAGATGCAGATATTATATACCCAATCTCAGACAATGAATGGGTAAGTCCAATTCAGAGTGTACCAAAGAAAGGAGGAACAACAGTGGCGGAAAATGAAAAGGGTGAGTTGATTTCCGGAAGGAGAGTTTGTATTGCTTATAGGAAGCTCAACTCAGTGAAAAAAAGGATTACTTCCTATTGTTTTTTAGGGACTAGATAATTAAGAGAGTTGTAGGACATACATTCTACTGTTTCTTGCATGGATATTTTGGCTATAATCAAATATTCATTTATCCAGAGGATCAAGCCAAGACAACTTGCATATGTCCATATGGTACTTCTGCTTACAGACAGATGTCGTTCAAACTTTACAATGCAATAGCTACATTTCAATGATGTATGATGGCCATTTTTACCAACGTGATTAAATATTTTTTGGAGGTATTTATTGATGATTTTTCAATGTATGGAGATTCCTTTAAGTAGTATCTGACAAATTTGGATAAGGTTCTCCAATAGTGTGAAAAGGCTTATTTAGTATTAAATTGGGAAAATATCACTTTATGGTTCAGGAGGGAATAATCTTGGGACACAAGATATTTTGTAGAGGCACTGAAGTGGATAAGGCAAAAAGTGAAGTCATTGATAAACTTCCTCCGCTAAGTAACAGTCGATGGGTTCGAGCATTTTTAGGGCATGTTGGGTTCAATCGCTAATTTATAAAGAATTTTTCTTTAATTGCTAAACCTTTACTCATTTCTTTGTTAAACATGTTCCTTTCATCTTTTATAATAATTTTTTAGTTTCTTTTGACAAGTTGAAGAAGGCATTGAGTGTTATAACCACCAGATTGGAGCTTGTAATTCAAGTCGATGTGTGAAGCTAGCAATTAGGTAATTGGGTATGTTTTAGGGCAACGTAAGGACAAGAAGTTGCATGTTATTCATTATACTAACAAGACTTTGACGGATTCTCAAATTAATTATACCACAATGGAAAAAGAATTATTAGTTGTAGTTTTTGATTGCGATAAATTTCATTCTTACCTAGTTCAAAAGTGATTGTGTATAAAGATCATGCATCTTAGTTGAAATGTGATTATGTATACAGATCATGCATTCTTAAAGTACCTTTTTTCAAAAAGGATGTCAAGCCTCAGTTGATTAGGTGGATCCTACTCCTATAGGAATTCAATATCATGATCAAGGATAAAAAGGGAGCAAAAAATTTCGTTGCTGATCACTTGTCAATATTGGAAAGAGGGGAACCAAGCTTACAAGAAGAAATCAATGAGCAATTCCCTGATGAGATGCTACTCTTAGCACAAGAATCAGACCATCCTTGGTATGAGAACATTGCAAATTACATTACAGGTGGTATCTTTCCCACTCGTAATTTAACTTACTAGCAGCAGAAAAACTTTAAACATGATTGTAAGTAGTACATGAGGGAAGATGCACTTCTTTATAAAAATTGTGTCGATGGACTAATTTGGAGATGTGTTCCTAATAATGAAATTAATGCTATTTTTAACTCACTGTTATATTTTTCTTATACAGGAAATTATGGAGCCAATAGGACAGCCATAAAGGTGTTGGAGTGTGGATTTTATTGGACAACATTATTTAAGGATGCACAACAT
>JANIIA010486347.1:0-15773 GCA_027478495.1 Erythroxylum alaternifolium | reverse complement strand
ATAATTGAACAACGTGTATTCCATGAGAAGATTTCGTATAAAGAATTCAAATAAGCATCTCAACAATCAAAGATTGGAGATTTTGTGAGATCTGTCAGTTTGAGCATTGGACAAGTCGACTATCATGTTGCAAGTTGACTATTAACAATCAGACCTATCAGTTGGATAAATGAACTAGTCAACTATCATCATATTAGTCGACTATTCGAAAAGCGGAGCTGAAAGTTTGATAAAAAAGGTTAGTGCTAGTCGACTAATTCTTGAATATAAGTTGACTATAATTTACTAGTCGACTATTACATGCCGACTAGTCGACTATAAGTTACAGCTGAACAAAATTTGACTTTGTAAATTGATTTCAAAAGGGAGAAAATCTTCATACAACGGCTAGGAGCATTCTACAATGGCTAGGAGAAGTCTACAATGTTCATAAACGTCTTGAAGCCTTCAAATAAAGGTTATCACTTCAGAGGATTGATTACATAAGTACAAAGTGAAGCATACTTGATATAGTTAAAAATTATCCTTACATTGCTCTCAATTTGCTCTTAGCATATTCTCATGGTATTCAGCTGTACTGAACTTTAATACTTCATTTCTATCGCTGTTATTATCGTGAGCTGACTGATTAGAGACGAATTGCTTGGAGTTAGGATTTGTGTGGGGAAAATAAATCAACTGTAAGGTGTAGCTTGAGCCGGAAGTCAAGTTGATTGAAAAGTTCACACTGAACTAAAAAGTGTGTTGTAAAGATCTTTGTCAAAATCTTAAGTGGGAGCTTAGGTAGAGGACGTAGGTCTTAGCACCGAACCTCTATAAACATTGTGTTTGCCTCTCTTCTCTACTCATTTACATTTCAATTTGTGTTGTTTGTTTCGTATGTTTTAATTCTCTATTTTGTAGCACTTTGCAAAAAATTCAAAAGATCTATTCAACCCCCCTTCTAGATCGTTTTCACACATTTCTTGTGTTTTTCAGCGAAGGTGATTCTCTTGGCATCTTATAGTTGAATGGATTGAGGATTGATGTTTTTAGATTGATACAACTATGTGAATAATTGCTCACTTGTGTGTCTACTGCCTTAATGTTTCTAGATTTAATAGTTGAATGGATTGAGGATTGATGTTTTTTGATTTATTTGTCCATGTCTACTGTCTTGAAATCATTGTGAATGAATTGCTGATTGTTGAATGGATTGATGATTGATGTTTTGGATGAATTACTGATTGTTGAATAGATTGAGGATTGATGTTTTGGAATACATTTGATAGTTGAATGGATTGAGGATTAATTTTTCTGGATTTATTTGTGTGTTCCTACTATCTTGGAATCATTGTGAATGAATTTCTGATTGTTGAATGGATTGAGGATTGATGTTTTGGAATACATTTGATAGTTGAATGGATTGAGGATTGATGTTTCTAGATTTATTTGTGCATATCTACTGTCTTCGAATCATGGTGAATGAATTGCTGATTGTTGTGGTAGATTTTGTAAGCTTCTCGTATGTCCGTTGAGATTGTGAATGAATTGCTGATTGTTTTTCTTAAGATGAGAACTAAATGAATAGAGTGCCTTATTTTCCAGATCCTCAATTGGTGTTTTCACATATGCTCTAACCTAGAAGTTATTCTTAATCATTAATCATCATATTTCAATTCCCCTAGTTTTCCCTCAGTCGCCTCCATATTAAAATACTATCCTTATGCCATGCTTGATCGTTTAAATGCCCTGACATTTGAGAAATTTTGAATTAAGTCTAGATGAAGAAAATAAAGCAATATAATATACTTATTATATTGATGATATGCTATTGTTGTATTTGACTAAAACAAGTTTACATATTTCATTGATCCAACTAATTTATATGTATAAAGAAAAACATAATAAAAATTCACAAAATCAAGGATCATAACAAATTAACAACTAAGATAACAAAAGATAATTGCATAAACTAATGTAAACATACTTTAATTGTTCATAAAAAAATAGGAGTTATTGTAGACTATGCTTTCCACTATAGTCTTACCATCAGCCATGTTTCTTGACTCTTTCAAGTTTTATTTTGAACACAATTGATATATGTTAAGTCAACTCAATTACTTTAATATTTAGGGAGTTGTAACTGTTTCTCTAATGGCATCTAAAGCATATTTTGAACATTCCTAGCTTTTGTAAAAATGTTTATTACTTATTTCTAAGTTGTACAAAATATTTAAGGAAACTTTCCTTCTTTCTAAACATGCTTTAATACAGTTACTTGATTATTAACAAAAATCTATATTGATTCTTATTATACCAAACACAAACCCTCCATAATTTTTCATATTACATAATTTGGTGTTGTAGTTACTAGAGGAAAACTTCTATAATACTTTAAGATATTATTTCTTATTTTTTGAAACACAAGTTAGATACACTTGAACCAAAGATTGAAGTAACGCTAAATTATACTTTTCATATCTTCAATCAAACCTGCTCAATTGTTGTAAAAAAACCTATTAACTTAAAATTTTGATAATTTCCATGGTTAACACTAGAATCAATTGTTTCCTTGTTACGTCTGATTATATATTTAAAAACATGCATGTGTTTTCGCATGCATAAATGTATAAATTTAGACAAAGAAAAGTTTACATCTTATGCAACATTAAGATTGAAAGCAGTAAGGTATATGAGACATCTAATTAAGCTCTTGTTATGATTCTCAACCTTGAAATTCTTGACTATAGGCTGCATAAAAGGTTTAATATATTTAGAATCCTTTATTTGTTAAGATTTTGTTGTTCTATCTGTATTGACTACTTAAGATTTTTTTTATTACCTTACTTTCAAATTAAGAAATTATGAATCAATCATTGTTTTACTTGTATTTTGATAGCTTTTTGTAAGATTTGGTACTTAATGTAGCTTATATTTTATTTTAAATTTAGGGGTTTCATGGTTTGTCAGATGGATAAACATATTCCTTCAGTTGAGAGTTCTAATTCGGTACCGGAGATAGAAGTGGAAACTTCTATTCCTACACCAAGTAACGATAGAAGTTCATCTAGAAGTCAAGTAGTCAACATAAAAGTGATGTTTGGAATCACTTTAAGAAGACTACATTGATCGACGGAATTGAAAAAGCAGAATGCAATTATTGTCATAAGTTGTACTTAACTAGTTTGAAAGCTGGAACGTCTCATTTAAAGAGACATATAGAATTGTGTACTAAAAGGAAGATGGTTTTAAGAGGTCAATCATTTTTTACCCCTAACCTTATGAAAGGAAAAAATGAAATAACAGTAATAACTTTTGACAATAATAGATTAAGAATTTTGATGGCTAATATCTAACACCCCATCACCTATGGGAGGCTAGAATACTGAATATGAGTGGTTAATGAGAGCTTAGAAATGTATTTTTTTATGCTCATGTATAATATGGCACACAAATACACGTGAATAGTGAAAGTTTGGCACAAGAAAATAGTTATACATGCATTCATGAATAATTCCGGGTATAATTGGATTAAGTTGTGATTTTTGGAAATTTAGTAAATTTTGAATTTATTTAAGTTGAAAATATTATTGGTTAGTAGAATTGTGAGATTTGCAATTTTTGGTGAATTTAGGAATAAATTTCAGAAAATTATTGAAAATAGGAAAAAAAAAAGAAATCAAAAGAAGATTTTGAGATAGTTGGATTGTAAAAATGAGAGCTTAAGGGAGTTAGTTTCAAAAGAAACTAAGTTAGAGTTTAGGTATTAGGAAAGTGACAAGTGTCACTTAGTTGAGGGGCTTTTAGGCTCATTAAGGATAGAAATGGAAGAAAGAATCGTAGTCTTGCTTTTTAAGAAGAGGGGGAAATATGAATTAAGAGAGAGAAAGAGAAGTTAAGAAAGAAAAAAGAAGAGAGTTTCCGTGGTTAAGAGAAAAGCAAAGAGTTGAGCTAGGGTTTCAGCACTTCTTAGTCTTGAGAGAGATTTTGAAGTAGGTCAAGAAGAGAAAAAGGAAGAGGGAGAGAAGAGCTTCAAATTGAGCCAAAGATCTCTTCATTTGGTTAAGAACCAAGGTAAGATCATTTGAATCTTTTGGAATTTTTGGAAGAGTTTTAGACCATGAAGCTAGGAAACATATGGGTTTAAGTGTTCTAGAACCAATTTTACTGATTGGGCATTGTGGGATTTTACTATTTGAAAACCTTATTGAGTTGAGGTTTGACAGTTGAATGAAGTCAAATTGGTAGTTGGATGGTTATACTCAGGATTTTCCAAATTTGCATAGTGTAAAAAAATTTTCAAATCATCATTAGGGGTAAATTTCGTCTTCTGACTTTAGGGAAAATTATGGTTTAATCTAGGCTAAATTAGACAAATTTGTCTTCTAGAAAGTTGTATTTTATCTTTCTAGGTTTCCAACGGTATATTATATGAAACTTTTGGATATCGGAGTTGAAAGTTATGGTCTTTATGAGTGAAGAGGCGCAGGAGAGTCACTTCATCTTAGGTTGACCTTTTACTTCGTCTTATGTTGAATGAAACTTCTTATGGTCCAATTTTTACCCCTTATATGATAGAATTTGTCTTCAATTCTTCATAAAAGTTGTGGATATCAAAGTTAACTTCGAAATCATCTAAAGAACACCTTGATCCGATACCTATAGAGAAAGTTATGCTAGTTGCCCCAAAATAGGTTCAATATGATGGAGGACAGAACCTTGTTTGATTCTTTTAGCCATAACTTTGTCATCCGAAATCCAAATGGAGTGATTCCTAGACCAATAGATTCCTAACACATATTTCTATCTCTCAATGAAAATTGGTAGCGTTACGAATTTATTTTGGAAATTTTGGTTGGAAGAAAGTGAGGGAATCTGTTACAATATTATGAACTGGAGTGATTTCACTGAACATGTTTGGATATTTTGGTTACATCTAGACCTATATGACTCTAAATGGGATGATTATTGATTTATATTAAACTAGATATGAATGGCTACAATTTTCATGAAGAAACCTAGTTTGAATTCTATCTTTAAGAGAGTTGAAAATTGTCTTGAAGTTGCATTTTAGATTTTATCTCTGTTTCTGAATAGTGTGGAGTAAATTGTCTATAAATTTTAGAATAATGAGCCAAATTGTATAAAGTAGGTTCTTTAGAATCTTAAGACATAGATGAAAAATTTTTTGGAAGATGACTTTGTCAAAAAAACCTCATTTTCTAGGTGTAAAATGGATGTGAAGTTCGGAAAAAGAAAAAAAAGGGGGAAAGGAGGCGCTTCGGCCAAATGCAGGTCGCAATCACCCGCGTCAGGATCGCGACGAACGTGACTCTGCCAAAGTCGTCGAGGTTGCGACACGTAGCAGTCGTGATCGTGACGAATGCGACGCCACTACGGAAGTCGCAATCGCGACTCCGAAAGTGATACGCGGGAGATGCCTTCCGAATATATGTTGGTTTTTTGATGATATCTTGAGCTGTAGATGTCCAAATTAGGTGATTCTTGATTCAAATTAAACTAGAGACATAAATCTAGAACGTTTTTGAAGACGTCTAGAGTTAATTCTATCTATATAATTTTCAAAGTTTGGTGCAAAATGGAGTCTGGATTGAGGTTATAGTACTACCCGAGACAGAAATTTTGCCTTGATGTTTTCACAAACACTGAATGGATATAGGCTGAATCAGATGAAGGTGTCTTCATAAAATTGTATCTCATTCTCTTATCTTTCAATTGGTATTAAATTTGTAATTTTTAGATATCTTAGTTGAAAGTTATGAGTTGTACAAATTGAGGGTATGATCATGAACTAGCCAAAAGTTCAATTATACATAGTCTGTGGTATTTTGAGCATAACTCATAGGATACTGAACCAAATTGGATGATCTTAGTGTCATTAGAAACTTAAGAGATAGAATAACAATTTTTTAGAAGAATGTATCCTCAAACAACTTCATTTTCTGGGTTAAAAGGAACTTGGAATCTTGACCTGAATGTGTGTCTTAGGAAAAATCTGAATTAAAGAAATGAGTTATGAATTTTGATTTTTGTGATTTTAGTGAGGCATAAACCTAAGTATAAATTAGACTTAGATGAGTTTTTATATGAGATTGATTTTGTGATGAAATTGATGGATAAATACTCGGGATTATTATGAACATGCATTGTACATAATTTATTTCATCCATGTGCATTATTGAACAATTATAATTGTGCATATTGTGATATATGTGTATATGTTGTTTGATACAGAGGAGCAACTGAAACATCAACCTCCAAACATTGCCAGAACTTCTAGGAATTAGCTTCGGGAGCAACTTGTGAGTAACCTAGATGGTTTCTCTCAATTATTGTTTGCTTAAATGCTGTTATGAATGATAAATGAATGTGATTGATTGTGTTGGTTTTCGGACAGGAGGTCCGATGAATGTGATGTATAACTGAAATATTAAAGTGCTCATTGAATGTGAATTGAACAGAATAAGTGTTTTCTTGACTTAAGTGTTGAATGCCGTATGAAGGTCTGATGACAATGTGAATGAGATGTGATAATGAATACGATTGTATGACATTGAGCACTTTCAATTGATTGAATAAATGTGATGCATTTCATTATATGAATGCATAATACGATAATGGGAGTTGTGATCAGAGTAGCCACCGATCAGAGCTTAAAGCTCAAAATGTGCAAAGAGCCTCGAGCTCAGAAAGTGATTCAGAGCCTCAGGCTTAACGTTTAATGAGCCCTATATGGGACATTTATCAATGAGCCCTATATGGGACAGTTGTCAATGAGCCCAATATCTAGTGGATACGGGACAGTTAGGCACTCAGTCACAACAACGTAATAATTGCAAAAGATTCTCATGAGCATTTCATATGCATTTTGTTAAGTATGTTTGCTGGATTGAAATGCCAAATTTGCCTATGCTTAACTAAAAATGTGATACTGATGTAAAGTGCAATTTTTGTGAAGCGTTTGTTATGTGAAATGATGTGTTGCATGAATTGAGTAAACCATTAATGATGGATAGCTCACTGAGTTCGCAAAACTCACCCAAAATTTACAATTATTTTCAGGCTTGAAGAGTACCCCGTTAGACAAACGGGAGTATACCAATGGCATGCAAGTAAGAGATAGAGGTCGGGATCAGTTGGCACCTGCATTAGTATTTCTTTTATTTTTCATTAAATTAAGTCTTCCGAAATTATTGTAACTTATGTATTCAATTATTTCTATTTTGAGATAAATTTCCAAATTGGAAATGTTTGTATATGGTTTTGTAATGTTATGAAATTTTGACAAGTATTTTGTTTTTGTAATGGGCCCAAATGGCTATTGAAATTTCTGATGATTTTATTGCTATGATTGAAAATGTTTATGGAATAAAGTGGCCTCTATTTGATGATTGATCTCTGCATACTATGTTTGTGATTTCAAAAAAAAATTTATACTGAGTTTTGAATGATTAAGTGCTCTAGCATGCTACCCTTGCGGAGCACGGTCTCGGATATCACTCAGGATGTCCAGCATGTGTCTCGCGGGAGTGGGGTGCTACATATGTAGTATCAGAGCCCAGAATTACTATCTTATATGAGCATTTTTGAAATATATGTCAAGTTACATGCATTTTTGACTTATAGCAGACGTTAGCAACTGATCCTTAGTCTTAGTCACATGAGTATGAGTCACAAGTATGAGCATTTGTTAAGAGTTTGAGCAGATAGAAATAGTGAAGAGAATGATGATCTGTCATAATGTGAGAAAAAGAAAGTTTGTGGATAATAAGAAATGAGAGATAGTAAATGGTTAGATATGACAGATAAAGGTCCAACACACTTGTATTGGTGTATGTATTATGAATATCAATATTGTACAGTGGTACTATATCCTTGAATGTGAAATAGATGTGAATTCATTGTCGTGGACTGATTGAGGAAAGAAGTGATATAAACATGAATGGTGAGACTTAAAGTGTACAAGCTAAGTTGAAAGAAAATAAAATTTTCTATGACCTTAAAAGGTTAGACTTGGACTTAAAATGAATGTCAAATAAATGTGATAAGATTTCTGATTTAGTGTAATAATATGTCTGTGATATTGAGATCAGAATTTTGTGATGATTCTGCACCTATAATTCTGAATGGATTGAGGATATACATGTGGAAGATGAAATAATGACAATAGGAAAATGGGATAGAAATGAAGAAGGAATAAAAGGGGAATAAAATAGTCATAAATAACCTTATAAGAGATAAATGATGTGTAGTAAGGAAAAAGATAGACATGTATATAAGAGAGGATTTTATGTATGAATGAGATAAAGAAGAAGATGATGAATCAAATGATAAAAATTGATGCATTCAATATGGTAATTGACTCATTATCAAAATGAGGTAGCCTCAGAAGAGGTAAATTTTGGAAAAATTGGAAAAAAATTGTGTTAGTATGTTTGATAATAAGAGGAGAAAAGTGCAGGGCACGACAATGGCCTGACAAATATAAAGGTTCTGTTATAATCGTGTTGAAATACCCCAAATTGTAGGTAGGAACAAAGATAGAAATGTTGTCTGGAATCGATTAGAATTCAAATATCATGAGCAAATGTTATTAATTGGTTAATTGACATAAATATATCTTTAGATAAGATGTAATGATTTTGATGGTATATGCTAAGGTATTAGAGTAAACGAATTTGCTTATTGCCTTATTGAGTCTTATTATAAAGGATGTTCTAATTTTTTAAGTTATGGCATAAATTAATCTTATTAAGATATTATGAAAAGTTAAAATTTATCTTCTTGAGGTACTAAGAATGACTCATAAGTAATTATGGAAAATAGTTGATTGATCAGGATTTCATGAGCAGTATCGACGATAGTATCAAGAAATCTACTTCTAAAGAAGAATTTCATTGAGATAGGTTCAGCAAACCAGATGATTTAGTTTAAGAATGATTAATGAAGGAACAAATCAGAAATGAGTACTTAATAAGTCAAAAGTGAATATTGGAGTCATATCCCTAGCTGAGACTCAAGCAGAGGTAGAATGTGCTATTGAAAATGTATGCATTTTGATTGATGTAAAGTATCCAACTATGTGATTGGATTATTGAATTTGAGGAGACATTAATTGCTAATATGAGGAGAATATAGGTCCACGTTATATTCTATATAAATATGTTTAGGAGATACAAATTTGATATGATGAATGTGTTACAAATTTAAGAAGTTAAGATTGCAAGTACATTAAACTGTGTGGAGAAACTAGTAAGAATGAACAGACATTAAAACAAGTCAATGTGAAATCAGAAGGAATAGAATGAATTGAAAAAAAAATCATTCGAGAAAGGGAGTTAATTAGGAAAATGAAAATAATATGAGAAAATATTGCCTTATTGGAGGAATTAGATACTTGAGGAATTATGAGAACAAATCATGGGTATAAAGAGTCTTAGGTTATATCTGTTTGAGTTAACAATGCCCCGACAGTATTATGATATTAAAGGTTAAAGTGATCCAAGCAAAATTGTATCAGTTAGTGACTATGATCATAAATGGTATTTTGAGTGCATTCAAAAAGTAAAAAGAACATTTTGAATACTCGAGAAAAAAAATGTAAACTGTATGAGTGATAGTTGTATGAAGAATTTTTCAGGGACTATAACCCCAATGTTAATTATGCTATTTGGATTTGAAGATTTCGCAGTATATACAATAGAGTCTCCCAATAGAGATTAAGATACAATATGTTGCAATATTATAAAGTGATTTTGTGTACACAAGGACAATTATAGCCTCATGAGTTGAATTTTGATACATGATTTGAAACTTGTTGCAATAGTAATTGTTTTGAAAGCTTGGAGACATTATTTGTACAGAAACATTTTGGATATATATATGAATATATAGATCAGTAAAGATTGAGGTAATTATTGAGTTTGAAAAGATTGAAGGGATTGTGCAAATGAGTATTTCCTAATAAAGCTAGTGTTGCAATCTAATGCATTGAATAGAAAATTCAATAGTGGAGTATCACAAATTTGGATATTGAGGTTATCAAATCTAGTGCGATAAAAAATGTAGAATGTTGAGCTAATAAGGGGAAAAGGAAGTGTTAGTAATTGAAATTTAAAATCAGTTTTCCATAAAAGGATTATCAAAACCTAAATTGAGGATTTAGAAATTGTGAATCTTATCAAGGAAATTGAAAATGAATCTGAATTTTTTAGTTTGAATCAGAAGAATGATATTTTGTGATTGAAATAAGAACTATGTGTACCCGATACAGAAGATTGAGTAAAGAGAATGTTAGAGAAGCGCAATAACAACCTATGATATACATTCTTAGGAATGTATCAAAAGGGCATTTGATGGCTAAGAAAGTAGAACCAAGTGATTACGTGTATAAATCGGTAACATGCTTAACTATAGGAGATATGGTTAAAGCTTATACTTTAGAGTTCATAGGAGCATGAGATTTAGGTGACTTTAACCATAACAATCGTTATCACAGTGATATTATTAGAATATTGTATGAGGCATTATACGAAAAAGGAGTCGATTGCCCTTACATTGAAATAAAGCGGGCCAAAAAAAAGGTTGAAGATCATAATTGATTCGAGGTATTGAAAAGGGTTAAACAAATTTATAATAGAAATTAAGTGGCTCATAAAAGGCGAATGAATTTGGTGGGACAACATTGAAGTTATGAAATGTAGTGAGATAGACTTAAGAGTTAAGTGTATTAACACTGATGAGAAGTGAAAAAGATGGATTGATTCTGAGAGTATCACCTTGCTAAGGTGTGCTCGCATTGAGTACAAGATGTGCTCAAATCAGGAAAAAGGATAGACTAAGCCCGATATGAATTGGTCTGCACGAAATTATTATCAGTTAGTATTATTGATAAAAAGATGTTTCAGATCCATAATGTGTGATATGTGAGTATGCTAAAAAATATTAATTTGATATGACAAAGATGTATTGGCAGCACATGAAGTGAAAATGGTGAGTAATTTGAGATATATATATTGAGAAACTAGTTAAGAAAGAAAATTATTAAATAAGTGATTGACATACCGAGTGATTCCATTAACTACAGTCAAGTGGAAGAAAGTATTCGAGTGATGACAGTTAAATGGGAGACAGAGGACCATATGAGGAGACAATATCCCTATTGTTTGAGCAAACAGGTAAGAATTTTGGGGATGAAATTTCTTTTAAGGAGGGGAGAGTTATAACATCCCATCACCTGTGGAAGGCTAGAATAGTGAATATGAGTGATTAATGAGAGCTTAGAAATGCCTTTTTTTCATACTCGTGTATAATATGGCATGCAAATACATGTGAATAGTAAAAGTTTGGCACATGAAAATAATTATACATGCATTCATGAATAATTCTGGGTATAATTGGATTGAGTTGTGATTTTTGGAAATTTAGTAAATTTTGAATTTATTTTATATTGAAAATATTATTGGTTAGTATAATTGTGAGATTTGTGAATTTTGGTGAATTTAAGAATAAATTTCAGAAAATTATTGAAAATAGGAAAAAAGAAATCAAAAGAATATTTGGAGATAGTTGGATTGTAAAGATGAGAGCTTAAGGGAGTTAGTTTCAAAAGAAACTAAGTTAGAGTTTAGGAATTAGGAAAGTGACAAGTGTCACTTAGTTGAGCAGCTTTTGGGCTCATTAAGGGTAGAAATGGAAGAAAGAATCATAGTCTTGCTTTTTAAGAAGAGAGGGAAACATGAATTAAGAGAGTGAAAGAGATGTCAAGAAAGAAAAAGAAGAGAGTTTCGGTGGTTAAGAGAAAAGAAAAGAGTTGAGCTAAGGTTTCAGCACTTCTTAGTCTTGAGAGAGATTTTGAAGTGGGTCAAGAAGAGAAAAAGGAAGAGGGAGAGAAGAGCTTCAAATTGAGCCAAAGATCTCTTAATTTAGCGAAGAATCAAGGTAAGATCATTTGAATCTTTTGAAATTTTTAGAAGAATTTTAGACCATGAAGTTAGGAAATACATGGGTTTGAGTGTTCTAAAACCAATTTTAGTGATTGGGCGTTGTGAGATTTTGCTATTTTAAAACCTCATTGAGTTGAGGTTTGAGAGTTGAATGAAGTCAAATTGGTAGCTAGATGGTTATACTCAGGATTTTCCAAATTTGCACAGTGTAAAAAAAATTTCAAGTCTTCTTTAAGGGTAAATTTTGTCTTCTGACTTCACGGCAAAATATGGTTTAATCTAGGCTAAATTAGACAAATTTGTCTTCTAGAAAGTTGTATCTTATCTTTCTATATTTTCAACGGTATATTATATGAAACTTTTGGATATCGGAGTTGAAAGTTATGGTTTTTATGAGTGGAGATGCCTAGGAGAGTCATTTCGTCTTAGGTTGACTTTCTGCTTCGTCTTATGCTGACTGAAACTTCTTATGGTCTAATTTTTACCCCTTATATGATAGAATTTGTCTTCATAGTCTTTATAAAAGTTGTATATCTCGAAGATAACTTCGAAATTATCCAAATAATACCTTGATCTGATACTTATAGAGAAAGTTATCCTAGTTGCCCCGAAATAGGTTCAATAAGATGGAGGGCAAAACCTTGTTTGATTCTTTCAACCATAACTTTTTCATCCGAAATCCAAGTGGAGTGATTCTTAGACCAATAGAATCCTAACACATATTTCTATCTCTCCATGAAAATTGGTAGCATTAGAATTTATTTGGGAAATTTTGGTTGGAAGAAATTGAGGCAATCTGTTAAAATATTATGAACTAGTGTGATTTCACTGAACATGTTTGGCTATTTCGGTTATACCCAAATCTATAGGATTGTAAATGGGATATTATTGATTTAAATTAAACTAGAGATGAATGGATACAATTTTCATGAAGAAATCTAGTTTGAATTATGTCTCTAAGAGAGTTGAAAATTGTCTTGAAATTGTGTTTCAGATTTTAACTCTATTTCTGAATAGTGTGAAGTAAATTGTATATAACTTTTAGAATAATGAGCGAAATTGTATGAACTTAGGTTCTTTGGAATCTTAAAACATAGATGAACAATCGTTTAGAAGAATACTTTGCCAAAAGAAACCTCATTTTCTAGGTGTAAAATGGATGTCAAGTTCGGAAAAAGAAAAAAAAAGGAAAGGAGGCACTTCAGCCAGATGCAGGTCGCGGTCGCGATGCGTGTGATCGCGACGAACATGACTCTACTGAAGTCAAAGCGGTCTCGATCGTGACGAACTCAATGCGACGCGATTGCGACGAACAAAAGTGATACGTGGGAGATACCTTCCAAACATATATTGGTTTTTTGATGGTATCTTGAGCTGTAGATATTCAAATGAGGTGATTCTTGATTTAAATTAAACTAGAGACCTAATTTTACAACTTTCTTGAAGACATATAAAGTTAATTCTGTCTCTAAGATTTTCAATTTTTGGTATGAAATTGAGTCTATATTGTGGTTATGGTACTACCAGAGACAAAAATTTTGTCTTAATGTTTTCATAAAAACTAAATGGATATAAGCTAAATCAGACGAAGGTGTCTTCACAAAAGTTGTAGTTCATTCTTTATCTTTCAATTGGTATTGAGTTTGTAATTTTTAGATATCCGAGTTGAAAGTTATGAGTTGTACAAATTGAGGGTGTGATCATAAACTAGCCAAAAGTTCAATTATACATAGTCTGTGGTATTTTAAGCATAACTCATAGGATACTGAACCACATTGGATAATCTTAGTGTCATTAGAAACTTAAGAGATAGAAGAACAATTTTCTAGAAGTAAGTATCCTCAAATGACTTCATTTTTTGGGTCAAAAAGAACTTGGAATGTTGACCCGAATTTTTGTGTTAGGAAAAATCTAAATTGAAGAAATGAGTTATGAATTTTGATTTTTATGATTTTAGTGAGGCATAAACCTAAGTATAAATTATACTTAGATGAGTTTTGACATGAGATTGATTTTGTGATGAAATTGATGGATAAATACTCAGGATTATTATGAACATTTATTGTACATAATCCATTTCATCCATGTGCATTATTGAAAAATTATAATTGTGCATATTGTGGTATATGTGTATATGTTGTTTGATATAGAGGAGCCATTGGAACATCAACCTCCAGACGTTGCCGAAACTTTCAGGCATTAGCTTTGGGAGCAACTTGTGAGTAACCTAAACGGTTTCTCTCAATTATTATTTTCTTAAATGCTGTTATGAATGATAAATGAATGTGATTGATTATGTTGGTTTCCAGACAGGAGGTTCAATGAATGTGATGTATAACTGAAATATTAAAGTGCTCATTGAATGTGAATTGAACGGAATAAGTGTTTTCTTGACTTAAGTGTTTAATGTCGGACTAAGGTTCAATAACAATGTGAATGAGATGTGATAGTGAATATGATTGTATGACATTGAGCACTTTCAATTGATTGAATAAATTTGATGCATTTCATTACGTGAATGCATGATCAAATAATGGGTGTTGTGACCAGAGTAACCACTGATCAGAGATTAAAGTTCAAAGTGTGAAAAGAGTCTCGACCTCAGAAAGTGATTCAAAGCCTCAGGCTCAACATTTAATAAGCCTTATATGGGACAGTTATCAATAAGCCCGATATCCAATGAATACGGGACATTTAGGCACTCGGTCACAATAACGTAATAATTGGAAAAGTGTCTCATGAGCATTTCATATGCATTTTGTTAAGTATGTTTGCTGGATTGAAATGCCAAATTTGCCTATGTTTAAGTGAAAATGTGATACTAATGTAAAGTGCAATTTTTGTGAAGCGTTTGTTATGTGAAATGATATGTTGCATGAATTGAGTGAACCATCGATGACGGTTACCTCATTGAGTTCGCAAAACTTACCCAAAATTTGCAATTATTTTTTAGGCTTGAAGAGTACCCGTTAGACAAACGGGAGTATACCTATGGCATGCAAGTAAAAAATAGAGGTCGGGATCAGTTGGCGTTTGCATTAGTATTTCTTTTATTTTGTATCAAATTAAGTCTTCTGAAACTATTGTAACTTGTGTATTCGATTATTTTTATTTTGAGATAAATTTCCAAATTGAAAATGTTTGTATGTGGTTTTGTAATGTGATAAAATTTTGACAAGTATTTTGTTTTTGTAATGGGCCCAAATGGTTATTGAAATTTCTGATGATTGTATTGCTACGATTGAAAATGTTTATGGAATAAAGTGGGCTCTATTTGATGATTGATCTTCACATACTATGTTTGTGGTTTCAAAAAAAAATTTATACTGAGTTTTAACCGATTAAGTACTCTAGCATGCCATCCTCGCCGGACACGGTCTCTAATATCACTCAAGATATCGGGTACATGTCTCGTGAGAGCGGGGTGTTACACCTAGCCCCCAGGTGGCTATGATATCATATAAAGTTTTAAGAGTCAAAAACCTTTGCCTTCAATTATGTCGTACAACCAATATATACAGAGTATTTGAGCTATGCAAGGAAACAATCACTTAAGAAATCTCCTAGAATATCGCTATCTACTATATAGATATACATTAAGGATACAAACATATACATTACCTAATAAAACCCTTGTATTGCATAGAAAGAAATGCCAACCAGAATACGAAGCATAAACTTTGCAGAAAGATAAGACTGACTAGAATGATGAATCATAAATGAATGGCACAGTAAGCTCTTCAAAGACGCATGAAAATACTTCGGAGAAGGAAGGAAACAATAGCAGAACACAAACTGAGGCAGAGTCCACCACTGGACAAATAG